>CANXYC011644007.1:0-20653 GCA_948193065.1 Aleurites moluccanus
ACTTTCATCATTCTTTTAATCACTTCATCAACTTAGAGTCATTTTCAAATTTCCATTCAATTTGAATACATTTCCACTATATCCCCACTCTACTTTTGCATAGACATTTTTATGCTTTTCTATATATCTTACAATTCACACTAATTCCTTATTCCGAGTCTTATTCACTTAAACTTCAAAATTTGAAAGTTTGAATTTCCTTAGCTATCTTCATCATATTCTTTAATCCTATTAATTTCCTATCAGTTCCATTCATCTTGAAACATCAAATATTCTAGGATATTACATTCTACCCCACTTCAATAAAATTTATCCTCGAATTTTTATTATACATTAAAGTACCTATTGATGCTCATATCTTAAACAATCTTTAATTACTTTTCATTCAATTCTTCTTGTCATTCATTGATATTCTTATACTAATATTTTACTTGTATAGTTTTCATATCTCTTATTACCTTACTTGGTTCATAATCTTTCATGAATCAGAATTTCATTTTCCCTTAATCATCATAACTCTTAACTTCTTATCATTCTTTATTCATATTTTAATCCTTAATCACAATCATGTTCTTCAATGCATAATTTGCTATAACACAATAGACTTCAATCTTCCTTTTGTAACTTTAATACTATATGTTTCCAATTCACTATACATTTTTATAACTTTTATTGATTTTCAATTGATTCATCTTAGGCTTCACTATAAATCTATTCATATATCACATCATCTTATCTCTATAGAATCTCTACTCATTGCTAACCATCAATAACAATCATTCTCTTATTGTCCATTAATATCATTACATTCAATTTTTCAATCTTATATATCCTCTTCAATATGATTTTATCATAATCTCCAACCAATTCATCTTCTTCTTTTAATCGATTCACTTTTATCATAATCATACGCTTTAAAAGTCTCTTATACACTTTCTTACCCTAAGCCTTTCATTTTCCAATCATTTCATGTTTTATATCCAAATATAGCTATATACATTCCATTAAATCATAACTTTAAATTCATTCTGAAAATTCCATTAATATCATGTTACATCCTTTATTACTAACAATCATTTTATTTGTACAAAATTTAACTTTTTCATCAATTCCAAATCCACTTTATTTACTTCATGCCTATGCTTATTAACATATCAAATTAATATAATTAACATATTTTCTTTAAGAACATAAGAAACATCAATAATTATACATTACCCTTATACATTACCAAAATACAACCAACTATGATAATATAATAATCCATCAATATAACAAATTATTCAGTATTTACAATATCATTAATAATCCTTCCAATTCGGAATCTAGATTATCCCATCATATCCAATATTATCTTCTATAAAAGTATATATCCATTTAATCTCATCAAAACAATACAGATAATTATAAGGAACAAGATAACTATATCAAAACCTATAACAATAATACGCAGATACACTTCAAAAAAGACATAATAATGACGAGTAGGAATCCTATGCCCCATGGTACATTTATACCCTAATAACTCATACAAACGACTCATTATTTGTAATATCCGCCATTTTGTAATATTTTTATTAATTTTGTATGTTTGGAAAGTTAATTAATGTCAAATGTGAATGTTTGAGAATTTCAGGAATTTCTGATTTAATGCAGTTGCAGGAATTTATGATGATAATTTCATGATCTTAAAGACATAATTTGGTAAAGTGTAAAGCATTAAAGTTTTAAGTTTATGTATTAAATATAATTCTATAACATGGTTTGGTAAAATTTTGTATAAGTGCTGATTTATGCTTATTTGAGCAAGGCTGGTCTGGTTGAGTGTTTCTGCAGGAAGTTAGTGTCTATTTGGAATTACTGGGAATAACTGAGACAGAATTAGCTAAAGGTGTGAACATAAAAAATGTTCCTTTGTGTGTTGTTATGATGCCTGTAAAATTTCAAAATTTTTAAATAAGTATATCTCAATAGAGAGTGGTTTTTCTCAGGGTTGTTCGGTTGGATTTTGGGGCAGAAGTCTGGGTGACTTTTGGAGAGTCACCATGGTCTGTGTGTTAGTCTTCATGATTTGAAATTTTGATATGTTGTGCCCTTGCATGTTTATTTTATAGTAAAAATAATTAGTAAGTTTGGACATTTGTAGCTCATTTGCGAGCTGGCTAAGTGTGAGATGTCCAGAAAAGGTTTAACTTAGAGAAGTCTTGATATGGCGAGCCGGTAAAATGCGAAGTAGCATTTTGCGAGTCGGCAATGCGAAGTGGCGAAGTGAGATTGTCGAGGTGACAATTGGTGAAGAGAGTTTAGCGAAGAGGTTTGGGGAAGAGGCATATGCAAAGTGGTATGTGCGAAGAGAAAAGTCGAAGAGGTTTGGCGAAAAGAGTTTGGCGAAGAGGAAAGGCGAGGTGGCATTATGCGAAGATGCATTATGCGAAGAGGGAATGTGCGAAGTAGCAGTTAGCGAAGAAGTGAAGAGGCGAAGTGACATATAAGAGGAAGAGTTCGCAAGGAGAGTCTGGCGAGGCCGCATAAGCGAGGTAGCATATGCGTGCTGGATTAGCGAAGTGGCATTGCCGGATCAAGTTTGGTGAGCTGGAAAGTGCGAGCTGGGAAATACGAAGTGGGGATGGTGAGCTGGCTTAGGCGAGGTAGCTTTGCCGAGGCAGGATTCTCGAGGCAAGCTGGCAAGCGTATTTTCTGGCAGTAGTCTATTTAAACCCGAGCAGCCCAAAATCGTTTTCACGATTTTACTTTCTTTTTTTTTCTTCGCGATATTCAGTCTTTTCTCAGAGTTAGACTCATTTTATTTTCTAAGGCATTAATACCCAAATTAATGCAATAAAACTCTAGATTAGCATATTTGAAGGCAGAATCATCATATTTGAACAGTAATCTCAGAAATTGCAGTGTGAGGAAAATAAGGTAAATTTTCTTCTCAAGCTATTTTCTTTAGATTTATTTAAGTCTATGGGTTAGGATAATTAATACTGGGTATACAGAATTTATTGCTAGTAATCTGAAGCCATTAATGGTAATTAATGTGGGAGAAATCAGAATGTTGAGGCTGTCATGAATAGTAACATGAACAGTAACTCCGAAAATTAAATGTAGATTTTCTTTAAGAGATAAATAAAATATGTTGTTGGGAATTAAGAATAGAGACTGTAAGATAATTAATTATTGAAAAATCATGATAAATATTATTGATTTGGAGAAAACCCTAATTTTGTATATTTGGAGAAATTTCTTAGGAAGAGGAAATTCGAATTGATTGGGGAATTTTAAGTGAGCAGATTGCTAAAGAGAAATTTGTATAAGAGGTAAGTATGAACATTTATTTGTTTCTTATTTCTTGAATATAATGTGACCTAACATCTTTGATTTTTTCATTCATACGTATATAATTGTATATATAATATAAATGACTTGATCAATTTTCTTGGATCAAGCTCATATGATTCTTGTTTGTTAAACCCAATTTGAATGATGTTATATGATGATGGTCTTGTGACCAATATGCTTCCACGAGATTGAAAACCCCATGACCCATGGATAGAACGCTCTTCCCAATGAGAGTAAATTCATTGGTCCATAGTACACTTTGGGAGCCCAGCTGATAGGGTTTTTATCAGTGTTCCACCTAGAGGGGGCCATGAGCTCTAGGTGCATGCCTGGCCAAGCATGTGTGCACGTTAAGGTAGCAAGGCTACCGATACGTATGTTATCATATGAGATCAGTTCTATCAAATGAGATTTGATAATGTCATTCTTTGTGGGCATTCTATATTCTAACATGAACCATGATTTGATTCCTGACAAGATTTGATATAGCCAAATTATTATGAGAACCATGTTTCCTCAAAGTAAAGCTTATGATTTCTTTCATGCCTATATGTATAAATATATGTTCATGACCATGATTCGACATTCAGATTTTTGATTTGTAATGTTCATATCTTACTGAGTTGAAGGCTCACTCCTCTTCTGTGGATTTCAGGTGATAGCATAGCTCGTGAAGGAGCTAATAGAGAGGATCGGGCTTCTTGACTTGTTTATCCCAAAAAGTTTCCATTGTAATTCTTTTGACATATAATTATATATATTCAGTTAATGGTATTATGATACAATATATATTGGAGTATACTCTAAAGCTCCGTAGTTAGTCATTTGAGGATACTAGTATAATTTGACGTATGATTGTTACCTTTTGGGTACTTTTGTTCCTTAGTGATGTGAGATGCATCTTTTGATCATTAAGGAACAAGAGAAAGCTATGATATGATATTAGTAAAGGTTTGATGGATGCTTAACTGAATTTTATTAGTAATGATTAATGTATGATAATGTATGATTTTGTAATTGATATAATGGTGTATGAGATTCATGATTTGTGAGTTCTACAGGTTTATGGTGGCCTTAAGCCTACCCTTGCCCTAGGACCGTCGCACCACTGGAGTTGGGGTGTGACATTATTGTTTATGGATCCTTTGCTCTAATACCAACTTTATAACATCCCACCTTCGGAGATGCTACGGTCCTAGGGCACGAGTAGGTCTAACACCACCAGCCACCCATAGAACCCATTTACAAAACAATTACAGTTATCAAATACTTAATGTTAGATTTTATTTTTGGCCCACATGATTTATAATCATATATGTTAGGTTTAATAATTATTAAGTATTAAATTCTATAGGTCAATGAAAAGGTATGTTCTAAAAGTTGCATAATTTGATGAAAAGTTATAATCCAAAGGTTGCATAGTTTGGTGAAAAGTTATAATCCAAAGGTTACACATTTTTATGGAAAAGATACTTCCAAATATTTATAATTATAAATAGAACATCTCTCAACCATTTTCATAAGATTTTTTTGATTTTTTTTCCATCTTAATCAATATAAAGATTAAGAGTAAGAGAGAGAAATCTATTTGAACACCAATATCTACATACAACAAGTTATAATGGATCAACAAGGTATTTTTTTTTTTTTTTATCTATTCTTATATTGTGAAAATCACATAGTTCTAAGATACTTGGGATTAATGTTTATGCTAGTATAAAAATTGATTTACATAATTATGAAATTAAATTATACAATTACCAGAAAAAGTCTTGATCTGCAGGTAAATTGAGTTAATGATCTATGGAGGAAAAGTCTTGATTTATATGTAAGATGAGTCAAGATCCTCTAAAAATTTGTATTGATGATTCCTTCAAGCAACAAAAACTCATTGAAAGGGTAAGAACACCAAGAAAGGTGTGAAGAATATAAAAAATAAATAAGTAAAATGAAGATAAATAAAATATAAACTAAAAGAAAAAAAAAGATGATCGGGGTTGTCATTGATAAAAACCGACAACAACCATAAATCTGAGTTACAGATTTTAAGGAGTATACAAACCAAGAAAAGAGAGAGAAGAAAAGAGAGACAAAAGATTATTGTTTATGCTATATTGTTTTCTATTTTTTATAATTAGGTAACCGCTAATTCTTTTCATTTTATTTAACAAGCTATGAATCTAAAATCTTTAATGGCAATTTTAAGTCTTTTACTGTTGTTATTATATTTATCATTGATCTAATTAATTTAAAAAATAGTCATTTTATTTTTTGATAGAAAATTTAATTTTTTTTTTAGAAATGAGTTAGATAAGGGAAAATATACAAATTTTAAAAAAAATATTTCATTATTATTACTAATACCTAAAGTGATAGATAGAATTTATTATTTTTAACTTATTTCTCGATAAATTTATACTTCGTCATTTTTTTTTTATGTATTATTTAAGATATTTACAAAAAAAAAAAATATTAAAGAAACTAATTAAATAGTTTGAATTATAGAAAAAAATTAACTATAAAACACTATAAATTATAACCTTTTATAAATATTTATAATGTGATTGAATATTTAGTGTAAATAAAAATAAATAAAAATAAAATTGTAGGAAATTAAATCTCTTCTCGATTTTTTAAAGTTATAAATAAATTAAAAAAAATAAAATTTTTAAATAAAATATAAAATAAGAAAATATAATTTTTATTTTAAATATACTATCTTCTGGATCTAGTAGTTATATTGAATCCTAACTAAATTTAAAATCAAGTTGGATCGATTAAAAGAAACTTCTCCAATCGCTTATTTTCTCTATTTATAAGTTTCGAACTCGAGATTTTATTTAAGAAAATCAACTCCTTATAACTCGAACCAACATATATTTATTACACTAATTAATTTTTAAGTGGTGCCTTAAAGCATTCATTAATAAAATCTTTATTATAACAGTTTTTTTTTTTTTTGGGTGGCACTAGCAAAAAAAAAAAAAAAAAACTTATTGCCACATTTTATTAAATGTTTCAAATTTTATTTTATAGATATATCATTCTTTTTTTTTTTCTCTCTCTCCATTATTATTTGTGAAACTATTTTTATTTATTTTTTTTCTCTTCATTTTCTAGATAAACATCTTTAAAAATGAGAACCCACAAAAAAAAATTAAAAATTGAAATTCATTTTTGAGAGTCCACAAAGTTTATGAACCTACAAAATTAAATATTAAAAATTAAAAATTAAATATTTTTAACTTCAACCAAAAATCTATACTAACCCAATATTATATACACAGTTTAGTTTTCCCTAATTTTTGTATTAAAGTATTGGCCTTTTTTTATTTTTCCAACTCTTCATATCTCATTATTATTATTATTATTATTATTATTATTATTATTATTATTATTATTTTTATTATTATTATTATTATTATTATTCAAGTCTTAGATTGAGATTTCTTCACAATTTTTTTTTTGGACTGTTAACTTGTTCAAGACGAACAATGGATGTCAGGTTGTCTATCACCCCTCTCTTTATTAAATGCGCCTAACATCCAGCCTCACTATGGGATGGCACTGCAATCTCAACTTGACATAAAAGCCATCATTGACCATATATAATATTTTGCATGGAGTAGTATGGTGCAGACATATTAAATAACTTATCGCACAAGTAGATAAGGCAGCCCATGACCTGCTGACACAACCATCTTCCTCTATCATGGACAAATAGGGATGTGACGCTTGGCTCCCTCGCCATGTCACTAATATAGCACCTGATTATATAAATAGATGTAAACTCCATTAATGGAGGGTTCTAAACCTTTTACTCAGATAATTTCCTTTGTCTTTTCAAGCTCACTGAAGCACATCTATCACAAACCAATATCCTTGACTGACTTAGGCATCAGAGGATTATTTCCAAGCTAAGGCTTAGCCATCACATGTCCTTTATTCTTTGTTTTCTCAGGTCTATTTAAGCCCAAACTACTTACCACAGCTATTGGATCACATTTAAGAGACCTTAATCATTTGAAGAGTTATTAGGCTTATCAAATTGGTGTCGTCTATAAGGACAATTGTTTACATTTCTTGAAATATTAATTGCAAAACGGGTCTCTTAAACACTTTCTTCTTTCTTTGAGGATCATAACATTTATAATCCTTTTTGCCAAATTATTTGCTTGAAGATCTGAGATACCAACTACACCTAAAAGATGTTTAAAACACTAGCTCACCTACCCTCCACCTCAAATCTAAACCAAAATGATGAAACATAGACCCATCTAGACCAAAAACCCACCAACAGAAACCAACCTATACCCCTACCTGAAAATCAATTCCAAACACCTGTTGCAAATGCCTACAAAACATGATATAGACGCCTGTATAAAGGAGTCCTTGAGAAGGCTTCTATTTGGGACAAATAGCCTAGGGAATTTTGTCACATCCCCTACTTCAGGAGATATGACGGTCCTAGGGAATGGAAAGGCTTAAGACCTCCTAATCCCATAGAACCCTAATTAATAATTTTACAAAAATTTTTTGGCAAAGTTTCCTTTGCTTGTACACCTATTACCCAGGACCAAGTCCCTCTCTTTAATAAATTTCAATACACAACCTACATAAAAGATTATACTTCCAATAATTCCATCCTTATACCCTCAACTTCATAAGCAAATTTTTCATCTATAAAACTTTAATAAATCTTAAGTCATTATTCGCATTATCAACACTAATTATATTCATTAGGCTATTACTATCCTATACATATAACTAGTAATCATTATTTATTTAGCATTTAACATTATTTACATAACTAATTGTTACTTAATTATTTACAAATCATGGAGCATCTAAGATCTAAAACTCAAAAAAAAAAAAAAATGAGACTATATTTAGATATGATTGGTTCACAGCAGAAGAAAGGTGGAAGCTGGAACCTAACTATTCTATCGATCCCCTGAAAAAAAAAAATTAAACCATTAAAGGGTAAGATAACTCTCAGTGAGTAATGTATATATGTCACTTCATATGTGAGGCTAAGTTTAGAAAAGTAGCATACAAGGGAAGTGATAAGTTCAGTAAATAAAAGTTACAGAATAAATGAACAATAAAGATAATCAAAAGATTAGCCTTTGGAAATGTATAGCATCAAAGTAATTAAACAATAGTCAATGATACAACCAATATTCCAAATACTTTCAATTGATCAAAAGGAATAACAATGGATGGTTTGCAATAATGACATATTTTCAATCTATATATAGAAGCAGAGGCTATAGCTGGTAGCATGCTTATCACTCATACAGCTGATCAGACTGTATGGCTGAGAATACTTGTCACACTCCGACTCTAGTGGTACGACAGTCCTAGGGCAAGGGTAGGCTTAAGTCCACCATAAACCCATAGAACACTCATATTCTAGATCTCATACATAACATCCTTCCACATCATACATAGTTATCATCATGTATACACATTTTTATGAATCATATAATCGTCGTTCATGCATTTTCATACATTATCATATGATTTTCTATGGTTCCTTACCGATCAAAAGATACATCCCACATCAATAAAGAATAAGAGCAACCCACAATCTATCAATTCAGACATCAAAATAATATCATCCTCAACATCTAACTACAGAGCTCTAGAGTATACTCCTCATACATATAAATACCATAATACAAAATAATATACTTCAAAAGAATTACATTAAGTTTTCTTGGAGGAACGAATCAAGAAGTTTTGTCCTCTATGTTAGCTCTCTCTCGAGCTACACTATCACCTGAAATCCATAAAAGATGAGTGAGCCTTCAACTCAGTAAGATATAAACATGCAATGCAAAGGTCAATAAAAAAAAACATGGGTATGGAAGTTTCATATGGTTATACGTACAAGAACATGCTCACAATCGAATAGCACTATCAAATCATATAATAGAACTGTCATCATCATTAGAACACATCAGTAGCTTTGCTACCTTATCGTAACAGAATGCATCAGTAGCCGTGCTATCTTATCGTAACACATATGCTTGGCCAAGTATATGTTTAGAGCTCATGGTTCCCTCTAGGTGGTACACTTATAAAAACCCTATCAACTGGGCTCCCAAAGTTCACAATGGACCAATAGCTTGGATTTCACAAAGAATCATATTGGTCATAAGACCATTAACATATAAATATGAATTCATTCAAGTTAGCAAATAGGTTTCATATGTGCTTGGTCCAAGAAAGAATGACCAAGTCATTTACAACATATAAGGTGATTACATAGAATAAATTATCATTCGTTTGAGAACATAATGAGAAATTCATTTAATAGGTTAATAACATAATATTTCATAACATGAGAATCATATACATGTACATTAGGAAGGATTGAACAATCAATTTCAAGGAAACAACATGCATATGCTACGCTTATATCAAATCCCCAAATACTCATAATTAGGGTTTATGCCCAATAATATTCATATATGCTAAATCCTTATGATTCTAATCATCTTTTAGAATCCTAATATGTTTTCTAACATCAATTTAATCACTTATTAAAGAAATATGGAAGATTATGATGAATAGCTACTGTTCACCCAAAACCCTAAATCCATATACATCTTGCTTATAATCCATAATAAATATTATTGATGCTCTTAAACATCTATACTTAACTTATATTCATCTATTCTAACTATGTATTAACTTATCTTGACTTAAGATTGAGTTTGGAACAAATACCTTGAATCTCTAGAAATGGAGAATCCTTGAGAAATCTTAAAACTCGATGTTCTTGAAGGTTTGATTCTTGATTTTTGTGTTAATGGAGATGAAATAAGTGTTTGAGAAGAGCATTTAATGAATTTATGGATGGGTGAAGTGTATTTATAGAGAAAGAAATAGAAGAGAACGAAATAAATAAAGTCTAAAAATAAAGAAGAAAGGTCGGATATTTGTAGACCCGTATCTTCACATCTGTGAATAAGGTTCACCGTCGTTAAGGCCACAGTTCACATTGGGTTCAAATCACTTCTTCACGGCCATGAAAGGACGTTTCATGCCCGTAAAGACAAATCTGAAGAGTTGGTCAATTTACATAGAAACTTTTCTCAGGGCCGTGAATTATGATTCACGCCTGTGAAAACACTTCACGCCTGTGAAAACACTTCACGCCTGTGAAAGGCTTCCTGATGAGAATCTCTCATGTTTCTCCATTCTAACTTATCCATCAATCAACTTATACATACTCATGTTTAACACCTCAAAATTTGTCATAACTCATCATGTCTCAATATGGAATCATTCTAGGAGTAAACTATACTCAACATAACATTCTAGATTACTACCATGCACATATAAATATACACATGCTAACATTCATCAAACAAACATAAACAAACACATATCTACTCTAACGTTCCAAGTACTAGGTATTACATTCTCCCCAACTTAAGAAAATTCATCCTCGAATTTTAAGACTTACCTTGCTCTTGGAATAGATAAAGGTACTTGTCTTGCATGCTCTGTTCACTTTCCCAAGTGCTCTCTTCTATTGCTTGATTCCTCCATAGGACCTTAACCATTGCTATATCTTTATTTCATAGTCTCTTGATCATTTGGTCCATAATGGTGACTGGAATCTCTTCATACGTCAAGTCTTATTGAAGGTCCACTGCTAAAACTTATCGGCGATGTATTTCCGAAGCATCGATACGTGGAATATCCAATGCATACCATCCATGTTAAGTGGCAAAGCTAGCTTGTATGAGACCTCTCCAATCTTGCTTAGAATCTTAAAGGGTCTAATAAATCATGGAGATAGTTTGCCTCTTGCCAAATCGTAGAACTCCTTTCATTGGTGAGATCTTTAAAAACACTAGATCTCCAATAGAAAACTAAAGGTCTTTTCTCCTTGGATCGGCTTAACTCTTTTGCGACTGAAAGCTGTCTTTAATCTCTATCGAATTAGTGAAATCTTTTCTGACATATATCTTATCAATATGGGCCCTTTGATATACTTTTCCCTAACCTCATCCCAACACAAGGGAGATCTACATTTTCTGCCATACAAAGCCTCATAAGGAGACATCTGGATCGTTGAATGGTAGCTATTATTGTAGGCAAATTCTATCAACGGAAAGTGAGTATCCCAATTTCATCTAAAGTATAGAATGCACATCCTTAGCATATCTTCTAGAGTTTGGATAATCCTCTCTGATTGTCCATCTGTCTGCGAATGAAATACTGTGCTGAAATCAAATTGTGTACCCAAGCACTCTTACAATTTCTACCAAAATCTTGAGGTGAATTGAGTACCTCTATCTAAGATGATCGAAACTGGAACTCCATGAAGCCTGACAATCTCATCAACATATATATGTGCATACTGAGAAGCCGTATAAGTCGTCTTAATGGTAAGAAGTAAGCTAACTTGGTCAATCTATCAACAATAACCCATATCGAATCATGGCCTCTTGAAGTCCTTGGCAATGCAACCATAAAATCCATAGTCACTCTCTCCTATTTCCATTCTAGCATTGACAATTGTTGAAATAGTCCCGAAGGCTTCTGATGCTCGAACTTAACTTGCTGACATGTTAGACATTTAGCCATATATTCTGCGACATCTCTTTTCATTCCACTCCACCAATAAGAACTTTTGATGTCTTGGTACATCTTTGTTGTACTTGGATGCACACTGTAACCAGAATGATGAGCTTTCTTGAGAATCACATCTCTCAATCCATCCACAGCTGGAACACATAATCTATTACTCAATCTCAGTACACTATCAATTATGGCAAAGCCTGAAGCTCTCTTTGTTCCTACATCATTCTTTAGCTTTACCAATTGAGGATCCTTATCTTGCCCTTCTTTTATCTAATCAATAAATACTAGTTTAACTTGAAAATAAGCCAAAAGTGCACCCACATCTGACAAATCCAATATAATCACCATATCATGCAAACTCTGCACCTCTCTCACTAGAGATCTCCTACTAACTTGGATATGGGCTAAACTTCCCAAAGATTTTCCACTCAAAGCTTCTGCCACCACATTAGCCCTTCCTGGATGGTACAAAATTTCACAATCATAATCTTTTAGTTATTTCATCCATCTCCTCTGTCGGATATTAAGATCCTTCTGCTGGAAGATATACTTCAAACTCTTATGATCTGTGAAGATCTCACACTTCTCTCTATACATGTAATGTCTCCATATCTTCATCGCGAATACGACTACAGCCATCTTAGGATCATGCGTAGGGTAATTAACCTCATGTTTATAGGCTATCACTCTACTATACTGCATAAGTACACATCTAAGTCCCACTCTTGATGCATCACAGTACACTGCATATCCTCCTTCTCCTGACGATAAAGCCAAAACAGGTGTCGTGGTAAGACAAGTCTTCAATTTGTGGAAACTGCCTTCGCAAGCATTCGTCCATTGGAATTTCACTTACTTCTGAGTAAGCTTGGTCAAAGGTGTTGCGATCTTAGAAAAATCTTGCACAAATCTCCTATAATACCCTACTAATCCCAAGAAACTTTTAACTTCAGAAACATTTGTAGGTCTAGGCTAATTAAGGATCCCATCCACTTTCTTCGGATCAACTTTAAGTCCTTTCTTACTCACCATATGTCTAAGGAAACAAACACTATCGAGCCAAAACTCACGCTTGGAGAACTTGATAAACAACTGATGCTCCCTCAAGGTCTGCAATACAATCCGAAGATGTTCTTCATGCTCTTTTTTGCTCCTACAATACATAAGAATGTCATCGATGAATGCAATGACAAATTTGTCTAAAAATGGCCTGAACACCCTATTCATCAAGTCCATGAATATGGGTGGTACATTAGTCAATCCAAATGGCAACACTAAGAACTCATAGTATCCATATGTAGTCCAAAAAGCTGTCTTCGATACATCCTCATTCTGAATTCTCAATTGATGATAATCCAACCTCAAGTCTATCTTAGAGAAATGACTAGCACCTTGTAACTGGTCAAACAAATCATCTATCATTGGCAAATGATACTTGTTCCTGATGGTAACCTTGTTAAGCTGCCTATATTCAATACACAATCTCATAGAACCATCTTTCTTCTTTACAAAGAGCACTGGTGCTCCCCATGGTGAACTACTAGGTCTGATGAATCCCTTGTCAAGCATATCTTGCAACTGAACTTTCAATTCTTTCAACTCAACCGGTGTCATACAGTAGGGAGGAATAGAAATCAGGCTCGTGCCAGGTAGCAACTCAATATCGAACTTTATCTCTCTACCCGGTGGCAACCCTGGTAATTCTTCAAGAAATATGTCCGAAAACTCACTAATTATTTGAATATTCTCCATGCCTTTCACTTCCTTATGAGTATCCTGGACATAAGCTAAATACCCTCGGCAACCTTTTCTCAACAACCTTTTTGCCCCAATGGCAGATATCAAATTGTATGGTACTTCGCTCCTCTCCCCTTGAAATTCAAACTCTTCACCTAAAGGTGGCTTGAAAACTATCTTCTTCCCATTACAATCTATGGTAGCATATTGCTTGGACAACCAGTTTATGCCTAAAATCACGTCAAATTCCAACACAGGCAATTCAATCAAATATGCATTCAAGTCCTTACCACCTATGCTAACTATACATGAGGGATAAGATTTATGGACTTCAATCTCTTCCTCTAAAGGAGTAGAAACAATCAACACAATTTCAAGTAACTCACAGGGCACATACAATTTCTTAGCAAAATATGATGACACAAAGGAATGCTTAGCTTCTGAATTAAACAACACTGTAGCATTTAAAGCTTGGATTGGAAGAATACTTGTAACAACCATATTAGATGTCTGGGCCTCATGCTGTGCTAGAGAAAAACTTTGCCTTTACCTCTACTCATGGGAATTGACCCCAAAGACTGAACCATATGTTGACCTACCCCTCTGCCAGCCTCTGGAGCCTTGCCTAAAATGCCTCGGCCTACACCTGGCTGTTAACTAACACTCCTCTCCCTATCCATCTGAACTGTGGTATGAAAAGCCTGAGGTCTAACTCCAAAGGATGGTTATGGATAATTCTTGAGTAAATGACCTTGTTGTCCACACCTATAGAATGCTCTAGTCGTATAATGACAAGGGCCTGTATAAAATTTACCACACGTAGGACACAAAGGACTAGGAGTCCTGGATGGTACAAAATTAGCTGAACCATGACTCATCTGAGAAGTGGGTCCAAAGGTAGTCCGACTCTATTGTGGTCTCTCTGAAGGTCCTCTATACCCACTCTGAGGAGCCGATTGATGAGTCACTCTCATACTTTTCACCCCACTCTTTTGTTTAGAAGAACTATCTATTTTAACTTTCTTCTTCTATGCTCTTTTAGATCTAGCTTCTATCTCTCTATTCTCAATTACTCTAGCCTTATCCACCAGCTTAGAATAAGAGTCAAACTCAAGAGCAGCTAGAAGTTTAAACAATAGAGCCATTAATCCTCTGCGGAACCTTTGAATTTATGCCACTTCTGTAGGCACCAAAGCTGGAGCAAATTTGCTCAACTGACTGAACTTCCTGGCGTAGTCTGAAACACTCATACCAGTTGTCTGAACCAATATTTCAAACTCCATAGGATCTTTGTTTCCCTGAAGCATACTAGAAATGCTTCTCTTAAACCAATCTTTGGCCTCATCCTTCATCAAATAGCCAATAAACTCTATGTCTCTTCTATCAGAAATCCATAAAATCTATACTTTCTCTTCAATTTCTTCTAGGAAATCTATAGGATCCACCTCACCTCTATACTTTGAGGGCTTAAGCTTAAGAAATCTCTCAAATGATATCTCTTCTACTTGAGGTACAGCGGATGGTGGAACAAATGGAGGAATGGGAATCTCTAGAGCCTATACTGAAGGTACCTACTATTATCTTTGTTGGATAATGAACTTAACTATCATTGCATAGTTCCTTTGCAACTCTTCTAATTATTGAGCCATATCAGCCACATCTATTTGTGGCACAGGAGGAACCTTATCACCTCCATTTCCACCTACAGAGCCTTTTTTAGACTACAAATCTTGTCTATGACGACCTAGACCTTGTTCTCTACCACGTCGTGAAGGCATCTTGATACTAATAAGAAGAACAAATAAGATCAGACTCATTATACACACTTAACGCAGATATATACCAAAGGAAGACACAACACGGACGATACATGAATCCTATACTCCGTAGTTATCTTAATCAACACATATACTATGGCTCATGCACATCTATCTATCTTTATATCTTAAGGATTATAAACTTATAGCTTCAATACCATCTTTGAGACACCCGACTTCAATGGTGGAATGGTCCTAAGGCAAGGGTAGGCTTAAGGCCACTATAAACCCGTAGAACACTAATACTGTGGATCTCACACATAACATACTTCCACATCATACATAGTTATCATCATATATATACATTTCTATGAATCATATAATCGTCGTTCATGCATTTCCATACATCATCATATGATTTTCTCTTGTTCCTTACTGATCAAAAGATACATCCCACATCAATAAGGAATAAGGGCAATCCACAATGTATCAATTCAGACATCAAAATAATATCATCCTCAACAAATAACTATAGGGCTTTAGAGTATACTCTTCAAATATATAAATACCATAATACAAAATAATATACTTCAAAAGAATTACATTGAGTCTTCTTGGAGGAATGAATCAAGAAGTTCTATCTTCTATGTTAGCTCCCTCTCAAGCTATACTATCACCTGAAATCCACAGAAGATGAGTGGGTCTTCAACTCAGTAAGATATAAACATGCAATGCAAAGGTCAAGCCAAAGGAACATGGGTATGGAAGTTTCATATGATTATGCTTACAAGAACATAAGTACTCATAATCGAATAACACTATCAAATCATATAATAGAACTGTCATCATCATTAGAACACATCAGTATCTTTGCTACCTTATCGTAACAGAACACATCAATAGTCTTGCTACCTTATCGTAACACATATGCTTGGTCGGGCATATGCTTAGAGCTCATGGTTCCCTCTAGGTGGAACATTGATAAAAACCCTATCAGCTGGGCTCCCAAAGTGCACAATGGACCAATGAATTTACTCTCATTGGGAAGAACATTCTATACATATGTGTATCATAGGTTATATAGCTTGGATTTCACAAAGAATCATATTGGTCATAAGACCATCAACATATAAACATGAATTCATTCAAGTTAGCAAATAGGTTTCATATGAGCTTGGTCCAAAGAAGAATGACCAAGTTATTTCCAACATATAAGGTCATTATATAGAACAAATTATCATTCATTTGAGAACATCATGGAAAATTCATTTAATAGGTTAACAATATAATATTTCGTAACATGTGAATCATATACATGTACATTATGAAGGATTGAACAATTAATTTCAAGGAAACAACATGCATATGCAATGTTTATACTTACCTAAAACTAAATTATCCTTATTTTTCCCTCAATTACTTGTACATTCTATAATTTTTTCTATTTTCTTGAATTCTCCTCTCCTATGTCAAGTCCTCAAATACTCATAATTAGGGTTTATGCCCAATAATATTCATACATGATAAATCTTTATGATTCTAATCATCTTTTAGAATCCTAATATGTTTTCTAACATTAATTTAATCACCTATGAAATAAATATGGAAGATTGGGATGAATAGCTACTGCTTACCCAAAACCCTAAATCCATAGACATCTTGCATATAATCCATAATAAATACTATTGATGCTCTTAAACATCTATACTTAACTTATATTCATCTATTCTAACCATGTATTAACTTATCTTGACTTAAGATTAAGTTTGGGACAAATACTTTGAATCTCTAGAAATGAAGAATCCTTGACAAATCTGAAATCTTGACGTTCTTGAAGGTTTGATTATTGATTCTTGTATTAATAGAGATGAAATAAGTGTTCGAGAAGTGCATTTAATGAACTTATGGGTGGGGTGAAGTGTATTTATGGAGAAAGAAATAGAAGGGAACGAAATAAATGAAGTCTAAAAATGAAGAAGAAGGGTCGGATATTTATATGCTTGTGTCTTCACGTCCGTGATTTAGGTTCACGACTGTTAAGGCCACAGTTCACGTTAGGTTCAAAGCACTTCTTCACGGCCGTGAAGGGACATTTCATGCTCGTGAAGACAAATATGTAGAGTTGGTCAATTTACATAGAAGCTTTTCTCACGGTTGTGAATTATGTTTCACGCCCGTGAAAACACTTCACGCTAGTGAAAGGCTTACTGATGAGAATCTCTCATGTTTCTCCATTCTAACTTATCCAAACTCAATCAACTTATACATACTCATGTTTAACACCTCAAAATCAGTCATAACTCATCATGTCTCAACATATAATCATTCTTTGAATAATCTATAGTCAACATAATATTCTAGATTACTACCATGCACATATAAACATACATATGCTAACATTCATCAAACAAACATAAACAAACACATATCTACTCTAACGTTCCAAGTATTGGATATTACAATACCCCTCCCAGTTGGGGTCTTCTATATAATCTCATTGTGCATAACGCCTAATATAATTGTTATCCTACTCTATCAAGTGAGTAGGCCTGTCATTAGCATATTAGGTTTGGATCCAATTCAAGGTTCACAATTGGCATTAAACAGAAGTTCCATATTCAATCATTTTCAAGGTTACAATAAGCATTAATCCAATAATTAGGGTTTCAATTATTCAAGGATTCAAAGCAATGAAACATTAACAAATGTCATTTGGATTCAAATTCAAGTAAAATGTCATATATACATACTCACCTTTACAATTCTAGCATAAAAAACTTAACCTTCCACTCTAACATAAGCAAAAGGAATGATCCAATGGCTCTTCTTCTTTGTCTTTGTCTTTTGAAGCTACAATAGCAATTAAATAGTTTTAATACTCAATTCACTTTAATTCCATATAATGTGAATCAAATTGTAACTATCCCTTTCAATTTTCTATAATTTGGTTTCTGGCAGCTTATATACTTTTATTAATATCTATAGTTATACTTATCCAATTGCTTCAATTCTTTTTTATAATTAAACTAGACATATGATATTATAACATATCAAAATTAAGATTTTTCTGGACACTACATGAATTATGGTGAATTTTCAATATCTGCCCTGTATCCTAAAATCTGTCCTGCAAATTTTACCCGAGAAATCTCTACTTTTTTGTTTATATCTCAACATTTAGATGTCCAAATAATGTTTTATTTTCACTGAAATTTATCTAAGACATAAGGAAACATCTTTAATGTTTTGAGTTTTCTCTGATTTTTAACTTAATGCACTCAAAAATATAAAATACGGTAGAGTTTTTTAATCAAACCCTAACCCTAGTTAGTCTTACTCAGTGTCCTATATCTCTTAATACATTATGAATTTAGCAAAACTTCTTTAAATACATATATTTTAAACATGCATATCTATAAATTTTATGTTTTGTGAATTTCCAAATTCTCATTTAAGTGGCATAAAAACTCAGCCTCAATATTCTATCCATACACATAAATTTCAAAAATTTCAAAGATTTGCTTCTAATCTAATTTTCTTTCTCCAATTAAACCTCTAAACTACCAATAAAACTCATTAACTCAAATTATAGAGCTAGTTTAAGATTTTATCTCTTGAAGTCTTGGACAAAATTTTCTTTAAATCTCCAATAATTTTGAAGAAGAGAAGCTTTAGAGATGGAGATATGAAAATTGATGAAAATGGAGAGTGGTTTGAATGAGTGAGATGAAGCAAAATTTTTGAGAAAGAAATGGTGAAAATTTCAGCCAAAGTTTGGAGGAGAAGATGAAAATGATTTTTTTTTTTAATTATAATTATTTATAGACTTTTATAACTAATTATAAAATTTAGAAGAATAAAATTTAAGAAAAAGGAAAGAAAAATGTATATACTCTACTTTATGTCTAAGTTAATTTTGTTAAAATTAAATAAATTATTTTTTCATGGAAATTATTCCACTTGGTTGGCCACTTTGGTCCAATTATTTATTTATTTATTGGTCAAATTACCTTTTTGACCTACACTTCTTAAAAATTATAAAATTGTTATTTTTTTTCTTATTTTTCTATCTCTTTTACTTTTCTACTAAAGCATTTAGATTTTATTAATTTCACCCAATTCTATTTTTAATTTATCTATTATTCATCGATTTTAGGTGTGTGAAAAAAAATTGGATAAAAGAATGTTTTAGAATTTATTAAAAATCAAACACCGGATGGTGTTCAACTTTGACTTTTCTTTTAAGTTTTTTAACTAATTTAATTAATTAGCACTCTTTTCAACTTCTTTTAATCCCCCAATTATTTTTTTCACGATGCTAAGTCTTCTAATTTAGGTATTTCATAATCGTTTCTAACTAATGCACTTACTAAGTTTTATAAAAATTTAACAACTGATACTCATTTCGTAAAATTATCCTTAATTATTTTAGAATTTAATTAGGGTTATTACATTTTACTTCCCTTAAAATGAATTAGTCCTCGAATTTAAAATTATACCAACCTTAAACAATGAACATGTGGGGGTATTTCTACTGCAAGTCAAATTCGCTTTCCCAAGTGTAATCTTCAACTCCATAATTCTTCCATTGCACTTTCACCATTGGTATCTCCTTATTTCTTAACCGCCTCACTTGCCGATCAACAATTTTGTCTGAAAATTCTTCATATGATAGATTCTCATCTGCTTCAATACTTTAAGCTGGAAGGACATGAGAAGGATCTGACAAATATTTCTTCAACATGGATACATTAAAAATAACATGCACGTAGCTTAGGCTCAAAGGAAGAGTGTAACACCTTAGCTTAGCCTGAACCAAATCCATATAGAGATCTTCAGGGGGAGATTTTTAATTTCTTTATATTGTTATGTTTATATATATTTATGCATGAAATTGGTATTTATGCATGTTATTTGAATTATTTCTAGGCATAGAAATGGTTTAAAGGTTGCTAGGACTTAATTGGCAAATTTTGAATTTTTGATGAACTGGGGGCAAAATGGTCATTTTTCGCCCGATGGAATTTTATGGAGTAAATATCATATTTAAAAGGAGAAATAATTTAAAGAATTGAAAATGGCCTTATTTTAATTATTTAAGAATTAGTTTAAGAAATAATCCCGGTCGAAAAATTCGTATCGGCACGTTACGCGATTTCGGTGTTTCGGTTGCACTAAGGGTAATTTGGTCATTTCCTTTATAATATGGA
>CANXYC011644012.1:0-16080 GCA_948193065.1 Aleurites moluccanus
TAGAATAATGGACAGGTTAACAGAATGAATAACAGAATTGTTTAATGGATGGCAATTGACTAATAAATTAATAATATATTGAGGTTGATAGATTGTGTGATGGTACTGGGTTCTACGGGTGCCGGTCGCCATTGGCATCTCTCGTGCCCTGGGACCATCGCGGCTCAAGAAATTGGGTCGTGACACTTTGGATTGAAGAATGATGAAGTTATTTATCAATGACTTATGAACAAGTTGTTCAAGGATCAAATGGGCAAGAATGTTGAGGCATATGTAGATGATATGATTATAAAAACAAAACTTTTGAGCAGTATGTTCGGGACTTAGAGGAAGTTTTTTAGATAATGATTGCATATGGAATGAAGTTAAATCCAAAAAAATTTGCCTTTTTTATTCAAGGGGGAAATTTTATAAGATATATGGTAAGTGAGAAAGGGAACGAACCCAATCCTGATAAAGCTAAAGACATATTGGAATGAATAATCCTCGGAACATAAAAGAGTTCCAGAAGCTCACCGGGAGGATGGCTACACTCAACAGATTTATGTCAAGTTCTACTAAAAAATACTTACCCTTTTTTAAAAATCTATGAAGGAAAGACAATTTTGAATGGGGAAAAAAATGTCAAAAGGCTTTTGAAGAATTGAAGAAATTTTTAAGCTCTAAGCGTGTGTTAAACAGGCCCCTGCCAGGCGAGGAATTACTGATTTATTTGTCTGCATAAGATCAAACGGTCAGATATGTGTTGATTAGAGAAGAAGATGGGGTTCAAAGGCCAGTTTATTATTTCAGTCGAGTTTTGCAAGGAGCCGAGCTTAATTAACAACCTTTGGAAATTTTGGTTTATTTGTTGTTGTTATTTCGAGGAAGTTTAAGGTGTATTTGCAGTCTCATCAATGGGTGGTAATAACTTATCAACCTCTCAGCAAAATAATGCATAGACCAAAGACTTCAGGAAGAATGTTGCTATGGTCAGTGGAGCTTGGCCAATATGGATTGAAGTATAGACCTCGTTTTGCCATAAAAGCTCAGGCCTTAGCAGATTTCATCTCAAAATACTCCTTTAGAGAAGAAAGTGGAGCTAGTTCATTAGAAATGCTCCCTATTGCTAGGTCTGATTTTGAACCTAATTTAATTGATAAAAATCTAATGTGGAATTTGTTTATAGATGGGGCTAGTAATATGGAGGGAAATGATGTAGGAATTGTGTTAATAGGGCCAAAAGGGTTGGTTTTAGAGTATGCCTTAAGACTTAATTTGCAAACACTAACAACACAGCAGAATATGATGATTTATTGCATGGCCTCCAGCTAATCGAGGCTTTGAGGCCGGCCCATCTCACGATTCATAGTGATTCGCAGTTGATATTTAATCAAGTGGAAGGGGGAATTTGAGGCTAAATATGTCATCATGGCCAAATACCTGAAGAAAGTCAGAACCTTGCTATAAAAGATGAAGGAGAGAGGCATAGATGTTCAAATAGCACAAATCCTACAGGATGATAATGGCGAAGTAGATGGGCTGAGCAAACTTGCTGCTTCGCAGCTTCTACATCTTCCTCATAGAATCTTTATGGAAGCAATATAACGATCGAGCATATAGGAAGATGAGACTGTCATGGAGATAAACAATCGTCCATGCTAGATGGATCCAATAATTCAATATCTGGAGAAAGGAAAGCTACCAGTAGATCATGTCGAAGCCAAAAAGTGAAACATAGAAGTTCTCACTTTTCTTTGCATGTATGTACCCTCTATAAGCGAGCGTATTCCTTACTATGGTTGAGATTCCTAAGACCAGTGGAAGCAGAATATATGCTTAGGGAAATACATGAGGGATCTTATGGAATGCATGTCAAAGGAAAGGTCCTTGCTGCAAAAGCAATCAAACAAGGGTACTTTTGGCCTCACATAAAGGAAAATGCCATGGATTTAGTTAGAAAATGCCATGTATGCTATAAATTTGCTAACGAATAGCATGTCCTTACTGCATACCAAATTTTTTTGATGAGTTCTTAGCCTTTCACAAAGTGGGGGATGGATATAGTTGGTCCTATCCTAATGGCTTCAGGATAGCAGAAATTTCTTCTAGTAGCTGTGGAGTATTTTACCAAGTGGTGGAGGCAGAACCGTTAGCCACCATTACAATAGATAAAGTCATTGAATTTCTATGGAAAAATATTATTTGTAGGTTTGGAGTTCCATACGAGCTGGTCAGCGATAATGGGAAGTAGTTCGACAATGTTAAAGTCAGATCCTTTTGCGAAGGGCTCCGTATCAGGCAACATTTTTCTTCAATTGCCCACCCTCAATCAAATGGGTAAACTGAGTTAACAAATAGGACTATTCTTCAAGGCTTGAAGAAGCAATTGGATATTATTTAGGGAGTTGGGTGGACGAACTCCATTATATCCTATGGGCCTATCACAACACCCTTCGAGAACCCATAGGCGAAACACCCTTTTCCCTGACATATGGAACCAAAGCAGTCATTCCCATAAATATTGGCTTACTAGTGAAAAAGTCAATTTCTATAGGGACTAGGAGAATGATCAAGCCAAACAAATAGACCCAGACTTGATAAAAGAACTCAGAGAAGTTGTGTGTCTCAGACTAGCTAATTATAAAAACAAAAAAGCTAGTCACTTCAACAAAAATGTCAAGAAAAGTGTTTTCACAGAAGAAGACCTTGTTATGAGATACTTAGAAGCCACTGCAAGAAGAAAGGTACTGGCAAGCTCAATTTCACTTAGGAAGGACCTAACTTAATCAAAATAGTAATAGGTCCAGCCACATACATGCTAGCCCCATTAAATAGTGAAGAAATTCCCTACATTTGGAATGTACAACATTTAAAATGTACTATTTGTGAAAATCTACCAATCAATGTTGGAATTTCCTCATCTATCTTTTTCCCTCTGGTATTCTGAGATGCAACATAAAAAAAATAAAATAAAAGACCTTGTAAAGACAAGGTAAAATTTTGAACCCCTGTATTCAGGCCAAAAGTCCTACAATAGGTTGGGCATCTATTTAAGACCACTATATCTAGAATTCAAAATGCCCCACAATAGGTTGGGCACCCAAATTTCAGACCAATGTATATGAAATAAAAAAAAAAGACCTAGTTTTGCTAGGCGAAAATTTGCGAGGTATTTCAAACCATTGTATCTGGAATTGAAAAGATCAAGTGAACTATGGGCACAACTCCTTAGGGAGGAAGACCTTGTCAAGACAAGGCACCTAAAAAAACTTGTTCGACTAGATGAAAATCCGCGAGCTCCCCAAGGCCTAGCGTGGCTAGGCAAAAGTCTGAGAGGCACAACTCCTAAGGGAGGCAGACCTTGTCATGACGAGGCACCTAAGAGACATAGTTTGACTAGGCGAAAATCCGCGAGATCCTCAAGACCTAACTGGTTTAGACAGAAGTTTACGAGGTAAAACTCCTAAGGGAGGAAGATCTTGTCAAGACAATGCACTTAAAAGACCTAGTTCGGCTAGGCGAAAATCTGCGAGGTCCCCAAAATCTAACTTGGCTAGGCGAACATCCATGAGGCACAACTACTAATAGAGGAAGACCTTGTCAAGATAAGGCACCTCAAAAACCTAGTTTGGCTAGGCATAAATTCACGAGGTCCTCTAAGATTTAGCTTGGCTAGGCGAAAGTCTGCGAGGCACAACTTCCTAGGAAGGAAGCCCTGGCATGACTAGGCAATATTCTTTATTATTATCCCTAAGGAGAAGGTTTTCTAAAGTCATCTATCTGTCAAGACATTGCCTCTATTTAGCGAGGACTTATCCCTAAAAGGATGGTTTTCTAAAGTCCTCTATCTGGTCGAGATATTGGTTGCTCAAGATTACCATGCTATATATTTGGTACATCTCTCGCAGACCCTACAAAATGAACAAGTAATGAGTTAGTAACTAAAAATTGTAGCCAAGCAAACATAGAAATAGTCTAAGCAACACTCTTAGAAGAAGCCCTATAGATCTCAAATACTTCTAATATAGAGGAGAGAGCAGTAACGAGGTCGAGAATTCACTTATAAGGATCTTCAACTTGGTGTACAGAAGGAATGTTCTTGGAAGCTTCTATGATATTTTTTCCTTCGGCAAATAAAAGGTCTTCTCGTAAGGTTGTCTTAATTGATTCCTCCTTATCAATTATGGCATGGGGGTTAAGTCAATATGACCCTTCATCCCTGAAAAAGACCTCCGGTCATTTATTTGGTCACAACTCTAGAGAAAAACAAAAGAGGGCTTTGAACGAGCCTCATGACCAAAAGTACCCTTAGGCCTAGCTGAAGATTGTACTTCATTTCTTGGAGCTTTATTAATTCTCCTTAGAGCCAAAGATGGGGAACCTCGATCCTAACAATGGTCGTCCCCTCAGTCTCTGATCGCTAAGTTTTTGAAGGGGATCCACGGTGGAAGTTACATGCATTTTGGATTCTCCTGAGCACGTCCTTGATAATGCTGGTTGTCACTTTATTAGAGGGAGGGGCAGGCTCAGTAGTTCCTAAAGTAGACAAATACAAATGTGTATTAGAAAAATGGTATATGAAGAATAATGAAAGAGCAAAGTGGTTGCCTCTGGCAGAAGGAGCAAGAGGTTCACCATCCAAAGGAGAAAGCTTGACTTTAGTATGAGGGGTTTGGATTGTCGCTTCGATAGGAGCTGCTTTGCCAAGGGAGGCGAGAGCATTAGGATCATTCACTATAGTGGAGGCCCATTTCCTTCTTATTAAAAGGACCTCAGTGTCTAGCTCTACATCCCAAGCTTTAACTAGTCTTTTTCCCTTATCTCTCTTTGATGAATAAGAGGTTGTTGGAATTGTGCGAACCAAAGTTTGCTCTATGGGAGGTGGAAGGACAAAAGGCTTGCGAGGGCAAAAAACAGTGGACTTCTTTATTCTCTACTTTTTCACCTACTTTTCGCCCTCTTCTGATAGGAAGCACTCTGCATCCGTGCAACTGTGAACAATCCCAGTTTTGGTGTCCATTGTGGAAAGCTCATAATTGAGGTCAATTTGGAGAATGTTCACACCCTTTAATTCCTTGAACTTGTCATATGGTTCCTTTAGACAACATAAAGGAATATGGATAATGTGAACATGGAAATGTGGAAATAGGTATTCGTTACTCACCAATGACCTTGCAAAGAATGGACCTAATACTAAAAAATTTTATGTTATAAGTGCGAGCATCATCCATCAAGGTGGCAACAATAATTTTTCCCTCTTTGCTCAAAGTAGGAACTTCAGCTAGCATAGGTATATCCTATTATGGCAGAATGAAGGTATTTGGGAATTCCATAGTAAAATCAGGATTAAAGATATTGATAACTGCAAATTTGCTTTGCCAATCACGAACCTTGGTCTCTTTGTCAGTAAAGAGGTGGTGACCTCGCTTTGTAGTTATAGACCATGCCACATCTATTATACTTCTCCTAAAGAAGAATTGGAATAGAGTAGGGGTGGGTACGAAGCCCAAGGAAAAATAGAGTATCTCAAACCAGTGAAGGTCACCGATGGAATTAGGATGCAACATCATTGGGTTAATCCTAAAGTGGTTAAAGCATTGGGTCATGAAAGGGGTTGGGGGTATTTTTCGTCCTTACTTAAATTGGTGAAGGAAGACTATGTAAGAACAATTGTGTTTTTGAACGTCTTTGAGGCGTTTCTCACCCAGAGGACAAAGCACCCTCTCATCTGGTTTAGGGATTCTCAGGTTGAAATTAGGTTTGTTGTCTAAGTTCTTAATAAACTTAGCCCATTCCTCACGAGTAGAGGTGCTCTTAATTTTACTCCACCTTTCCATCAAGATTTCTATGATATTGATAGTACTAGAAGAACCAGTCTTGGGGGCCATTGAGAAAAAGGAGAATAAAAATTATAAAGGAAGTAGAAGATGTAGAGAAACTAATTAGAGAAGAAGACTGAAAGCGTAAAAGGAAAATAAAAGGAAGAAAAGGGATATTTATAAAGGAATTCAAATTTTAAAACCCTAAATTGAAGCAGCGCTAATAATAATTGGAAGACAATAAGATGTGATTTTACACACTCAAATAGCGCATCATTTAATGGGTAATTGATTGCTCTGTCATAAATGAACAGACAAAATGATTTAAAATCCCTTGGAAAGCGGAGCAGTTAAATAGTGTCCTTTCAGAGATATGTGACCTTTCAATTGATTATCAAATCAAACGATCAAGAATAGGGGCTAGCTAAGAAGTTTTCTTTGTAAAATAATATTCTCGCAAGATAGGGGTTCTACTAATAGGTCTTTCATTAGATGAGATCTTGAAAGTTCACTTAAACTTTGCGAGAATAGAGAAATTGGCTTGCAAAGATCCTCTCTTATGACTTCCTTTTCCCTCAGTCACATCAAAGTAGGGGCTACTGATGAGGAATAAAATTACTAGGCTAAGACCAGGAGTCAAGAAAGCCCAAGATAATGAATAAAACCCAACTAGAAACTAAGAGGCCTATAATATAAGGTTAAAGGCTAGACTCTTAGTTAACTATGTAAGCCCAACCTACTACAAAGTACCTTCACCATAAGTATCCATTAGCCTTAAAAGGACAGAGGTGAAGTAAGGACCGTCGCCTATTTTTAGGGATGGCAACAAGGCGAGGTGGGGGTGGGAGAACCATCCCCATCCCCATCCCTATCCCCGCCTTAGAAGGGAATCCCCTTTCCCATCCTCGCTTCAGAAATATGGACAATTTAGTCCCCATTCCTATCTCCATTGGGATCCCCATTTTTCACTTGAATTTTATATTATTATATCTATAAAATTCATAAATTATAACTCAAAATAAGAATAAATTTATTTAGAAAATATTAATAAAATTCATATACATAAAACATTAACCAAATATAATTAAAATGTAAAAATACCTAATATATTAAAAATACTATGCAATGTTAAAATAGTAAAAATTTAGCATACATAAAAATATGAGAGTACTTAAATAAATTGAATCTAATAAATGTAAAGACTTTCAAGAAACTCTAACAATCTTATAAACATCTTTGCATTTAAAAATTCATTACATTAATTAAATGTAAGTTTAAATAGACAATTGCATGTATTAAAAGAATAATTATTATTCTTTAACATACTGAATTAAATAAACACTAATATATAGATTTGATTGATGAAAATTAGAAATCCTAATACATATGTTTATATATATATATATATATATATATATATATAACTTTATAATAGGGATAATTATGTAATTGTAATATCGAGTCTCCACGAGGACAGGGATGGTGATTCTCGCAAGGTGGGGAATACATTCCCCATCCTCTCTTCATCCATACTAACGGGGAATAAATGTTCACCATCCCTGCTACCATAGAGAGAGAAAATGGGGAATCCCTACCCTATTCGGAGCAAATCCCAGCTGGGAATGGGGATTCCTTGTGCCATTTCCATCGTTACCTATTTTTAGGCTCCTCGCCTAATCCTTTATGATGGTTCGCCCTGAAAAGGGCTCGCAAGCCAAGTAAATGGCAAACTAGAAATAAGGATAAGGCGAACTATCTTTTCTCTCTCTTCATTAAATGCTACTGACATAACATGAAGCCATAGAGTGGCACCGCTATAAAGCATACCCAAATAGGCCATCATTTGCCACTCGGCATAGTCCAGCTAAATCACCATAATACAACTGGTCATTATTTGATAAGTTATCACACAATTTAATAAGGGGACAATGCATGAACTGAAGTAGCCCCAGTCACCTCTTCGTCCAACGAATAGGAAAGGGACACATGGCATACATGTCTCATCTCAATAGTAACTACAACCAATATAAGTAGAGGTATGCCTCATTTGTTATACATAGCCACTCAGATACACACTCTCACCTCTCAATACCCAACTTTGCTTATCTATAGCTTTCATTAATTGCTCAAGAGTTATTTACTGACTTAAGCATTGGAGTGTACCCCCCCAAGAAAAGTCTTGGCACTCTTATGCTATCTTCTTTTATTCCTTGAAAATATATACCCATTTCAACAACTATACCAAGCCCAGACCCACTCAAAGAGACTAGTTACTGTTTGAAAGGCTCTCAAGGTCATCACCTACCATTCATTGTAAAAAAGATGGAAAAGTTCACATGTTTAAGCAAAGCTTGCTCAAAGGTGATTTTTTCTTCCCATCCTAATAGACCGTATGGTTGGTTCCACAATAGTCTCCTAGACTGTCCCTATACAGGCTATAATCAAACTCAGGTTCATCATTTGGATAAGGAAAAGAAAAACATGCATAATAAAAGGGGCAACCAAACTAGATAAAGGATCTTTTGAATCAATTTCATCCTATAAAAGAACATATAACAACGTATGTTTGAGATATGTGACATAGCTCAGTTGATCATTGATTGGGTTCATAGTGATATCAAATCCATGCAAAGTTCTAAAACAACCATAAGTCTCTTTGCATCCAACTGCATTCATTTGCTCTTTGCAATTAGGGCATAGATATCATTGAGAAATCTTCAAATGGACGTCTTGATGGTGTTAAATACTTTGCAAAGTGAGTAAAAATAGAACCATTATTAGGTGTTCAATTCTAGAACGGAAGCACACTTCTTTCGCACCAATATCTTTTATCAGTTTGGAAAACCTTTTGAGATCATCACCAATAACGGATCTCATGTTCGAAAGAAAGTAGTGAATTTGCTTAAGAAAAAGATTCAACATCTCTGATCTTCTCTTTATCACCTCAAACCAATAGGCAATAAAAGAGACCATCAAGACCATATTGCAGAAAGTGATCAACGAGTCAAATAGTCTCTAATGGATACAAAAATGCATGTCTTTTGTCAAAATCAATGCTATCTAAAATCTAAGAAAGGTAGTTGGAGCTCAAGATCATAGTTGGATTGTTCCATATTTATTCAAGAAGGTCTTATCTAGCAGGAGTGCTGACATATGGTAAATTTAAGTTTTATTTTAAATTAATTTGAATATATTTAATAGATTTTTATTTTACGTTGATTTTATTTAAGAATTGATTTTAGTTTGTTAGTTTTTGAAGTTTGAAGAAGGATTAAGGATAACATGATTTTATTATTCAAAAATCAACAAAATTATAGAAAAATCTAAGGTCAATAACTAGTAGGGTACAAAGACCCGATTTTTGGACTTTAAAGCATTATAGACCCGGTTATTCCTCAGAAAAGAAATTAAGAAAACACAGAAGCAATAATTAGTACCCGGTTATTGCACTTATCAACCCGGTTATTAAAGCCTAGGAGTTTAATGACCCAGTTATTGGTTAAGCTAAGGAAATTTGTCTATGTAACATTAAGAAAAGCTCATTTTGGAGGTTGAAAGAATTTCTAAGAAGACTAGAGAGGAGAACATCAAGAGAAGTAAGAGGAAATTTAAAATTGGAGAAGCTAACAACTAGAATTGAATTTTGCAATAGAGAAGAGTTTATTTCTTAACTCTAGTTGTTTATAGTTTTATTGATAAAATTAGCATATTGAACTCTTATTTTATTTCAATAAAGTTTGCAACTATATTTTCTAATATGTGTGCCTAAGTTCTTAATTCAAGAATTTATATGTACTCAATTGATTTATTATATGATTTGACCTATGATTGATTGATTATATGTCTTATTAAATTGATTAATTTATTGATCTAGAAATAATAGTTGTTTGATAATTAGTCACTAGTAAACAATAATTTAAGATGATGCATGATGGATCTAGAGAGGAAGTATGTCATTAGTTCATTAGATCAATAAACTAAAGGTTAGTATTACTAAGAGATTATAATACACTTTAGTGAATTCTGAAACTGTAAATACTCTTAAAGGATTTGCATTAATATAGTGATCACTAGAGTAGACATAAAATTGATGTAGGTACACGTGTGATTGCTCGAGAGAGAATTATATATATTTTAGAGTAATTAATTCATTAACCAAAAAGTTCAAATAATCAATCATGAGTTATTAAATCATAGAAGGTCAATTGATGAAATCTAAATTCTAGACTTGTTTAATTATTATACTCTTGGAAATTCTTGAATACACAAAGCTTAGTTTTAAATCATATTTTAGTTTTTATTAAATTCTAAAGTAAAATTATTATTTTGTTTAAATAATAGAGATAATATTAATTTTGGTATTTAACACCGTCTCTTTGAGAGAACGATACTTTATTCATCACTATAACTTTATGACGATTCATGCACTTGTGAAAAATTTACAAGTTTTTAGCACCGATTTTAGGGAGGTGAAAGTGTCAATATTAATACCAAACTTTTTCTTTATTAATTTAGACTTTAATTTTGTATTTTAACATTTCTTGCTTATTTTGATTTTGATTGCAGAATTTTATGCGAAGGTTTGGATCAAAAAATCTTGAGTCTTTTAATCTAGAGATCGATAAATTATTCAAGAAGAATTCGAAGAAAGCAAGACTTCGACAATAACAATAACAACAAAATGATATGTTATATCAAAGAGGTCAAAATCATGTAGCGACGGTAGAAGCAGCGAAAAATGGACAAGGGAATGTGATGCAATAGGGTATTCATGATCCTCTACTTCAACATCAGCAACAAACATGATCTCCGAGGTATTATGTTTTACCTAACTTGAATGAAGCACAATCCAATATAGTTAGACGGGCTATCAACAACGACAACTTCAAGCTGGATCTTGTACTAATCAACATTGTGTCTAATAAGCAGTTTGGAGAGGGGCCTTTTAAGGATCCAAATTCTTATATTTCAAACTTTGTGGTGTTGTGCAATATTTTAAAATTGATGAGGCTATTAGAATGATGTTTTCCTTTTCTTTAAGAGATCAAACAAAGGATTTGTTGAACAACCATCCAACAGACTATTTCACCAGCTGAAGGAAATTAGTTCAGGCCTTTTTTACTAAGTATTATCCACTTAGAAATATGCTTAAGTTCAAAAATGATATACTGAACTTTGGACAGCTTGAAAGAGAGTCACTATATGAAGCTTGGGAAAGGTTTAAAGGGATACATAGGAGATGTTCGAACCATCATATCGATAACTATACACTGATGCAGACATTTTATGATAAGCTGTCTCCTACAATTCAAATAACCTTAGATGTCGCAGTTGGTGGTACTTTGGTGAACAAATCAGCAAATGAAACATACCATGTGGTAAAGGAAATTACTTCTAACAATCATCAGTAGGCTAATGAGAAAGGCCATTCAAAAAGAGTTGCTAGTGTTTACGAGGTAGTTCAGATGACAATGGTTAATGCTAACTTTGACACAATTTTAAAATTGTTAGGAAATAATAATATTGGTTAAGTTTATGTTGTTTTTAATAATTTTGTGAGTTGTAATTTATGTGGAGATAAAAGCAAATTGGAAACAAGGTAGGTTGAATGTACACTCATCTGATATTCTGAAAAAGAGGCCAATTGGCAATAAAAAAAAAAAAGGAAAGAGAGATACATATGGTCAAGATCCCTAATAACCAATCCAACCAGAATCCCAACCAACCTTACCTATAACCAAGACCTCCATACTCCCCACGATCTCAAAACCAAGTATCCAATGTTACTCCATTCTACTCACAACCCTCTTATCGCCCGTATCCACCACAACAACCAGGCCCACCCAGAGGACCATATCAACCACCACCATACCTGCCTTAAAATCAATACCAATCCAAACCTAATTAGTACCGAGCCAACGCTTGCTCTAACCAAAATTTCCCTCATTTACCCATGTATTATATTGACATCTACCGATATCTATTAAGCATTAACCAAATAGTCCCAACACCCACAAACCCTATGAATCCACCTTACCCCCACTGGTACAATCCAAATGCTAGATGTGAGTACCACGCAAATTCCATTGGCCATTCTATTGAAAATTGCCCAACTTTCAAAGCAAAAGTGCCACATTTAATTAGGCATAGGTGGTTGAAGATTGAAGGTGAAGGCTCATCATAGAATATAAGCACTAATCCTTTGCCTGACCATAATAATGCTGGAGAAGGTGGAGCAATAGGTGTTATTGATGGTGAAGAAAAGGAAGACATTAGAAAAGTGTCTCAGTTAGGAATATCAGTGAAAGATTTGTTTGATCAATTATCAGTTGCTCGATTAGTTGAATCTCCAGTAATGAAAATAGGAGATATGGAAAATGTTTGTTTGTTTCATGGAGAATTTATGGCCCATGATTTTGAAGATTGTGAGGAGTTTAAAGAGCAGGTGTAAGCTTTGATTGATTTCAAAATTTTGAGAAAGGTGAAAGGAAAGGAGATGTCCATATGATCAGCTTTAAGGGTTCGTCAGAGGCTACTAGAGCACCCCAAATAACAAATCCTAGCCTTTATCCCATACAATGACCTCTTGTAGTTGTGATCACCACCCCTGTGAAACTTCCAGTGACTAATACTCACATTGTCTCTTGGAACTACAATTTTTAAATGCATACACAGCCCGCTTTTAGTGGCACTATTATTTCCTCACCTGTTATCAACTACACTTCCCCACCAATCTCTTTCCAAATGCCTCAAGCATATCAATCCCAAACACAGCTACCTCAAACACTTTTCCCCCTAAACCTAAAAATTACCTATATGGGCCCACCATCTATAGAAACCCAAGTACCCCAGCTTGTACCAAACCTAATAAATCCACAAAACCCCGCCTCATTACCAACCTCAAAGTTGATTAAGGAAGAAGAGGGACAAAGTGTTGATTATATCATTTGAAGCGGCAAGTGTTATCCAATCGAGGAATTGGACAAACTGAAGAATGGGAAAACTAAAGCAGAAGAGCCTCAAATTATTTTGGATGAAACAATCTTAACTAAGGAGGTAGAAAAAGGGAAAAGAGTAAACAAGCAGTTGTAGGAGAAGGCAAAGAGGAAAAAAAAAGAGAGGATGAATTCTTAAAGATAATGAAGCAGAGTGAGTATAATATTGTGGAGCAATTGAGAAGGTCTCATGCTCGTATATCATTGTTATCTTTAATCTTGAGTTCTAAGATTCACAGGGATGCTTTACAAAAGGTACTGGATGAAGCTTATGTCACCCCTGATATTTCAAAATAAAAGTTTAAAAAGTTGGTTAGCCAAATCCAAGCCAATAATTTCATTTCTTTTTCTGACGATGAAATCGACCCAGCTGGAATTTACCATACCAAAGCCTTATATGTTATAGTTAAATGCTTAGGTTGTATTGTGGCTAAGGAATTGGTTGACAATGGCTCTGCCCTTAATGTGCTACCTCATGCTACACTTTCAAGATTTCCTGTCGATATGACAACCATGAGGCCAAGTCAAATGGTGCTAAGAGCTTTTGATGGAACCCGACAGGAGGTGATGGGTGACATAGAGATCCTAATACAAATTGGGGCTTGCACTTTCAACATGACATTTCAAATGATGAGTATTAAACTAGCTTACACTATGTTGTTGGGGCATCCTTAGATCTATTCTGCGAAAACTATACCTTCATCCCTTCATCAAAAGCTTAAATATGTGATGGATGAAAAGTTGATCATAGTCAATGGTGAGGAAGATATTTTGATTTCCAAGCCACAATCTTTTTCTTACATAGAGGCTGTTGAGCAAGCTATTGAAAGCTCATACCAAACCTTCAAATTGGAGCCTTCTATTGACATTCTTTCCCAAGTTACGGTTGCGTCAAACATGGTGGCTAAAGTAATGAGCAGGTAGGGCTTTAGCTAGGAAAGGGTTTGGGAATCATATTATAAAGGATGGTGGAGCCTATCATACCAGTCAAAGTGGAGAATAGAGCTGGGTTGGGATATGTGGAGCACCCATTACAACTGCATCGATTTGCTATGAGAGACCAACATTGGGATGACATATTTGCCGAAGGATGGGGTTCATTCATTCCTCAAATTTGTGAGACATTTTTTGTCCCCTCTGCAGCAATTTGCAGTTTGCCCCTCATTGAAGAAATCTACGATGACAATGCAATGAGCTTAGAAAAGTTGTCTATCAATGTCATATCTATTGAAAACAATGTCAATAAATGGATTATTCCTAACGCCAATGATCAAGATTTGAACAATTGGGAAGTGGTGGAATTCTAAGAGTCATTTCTAAGTAATGTTATTTAGTACCAAAATGTAATACCCAAACAGACAAAATAGTAGATAGTAAGATAGTACAATAGATAGTATAAATATAACAGTTTATAGTGATGAATATGATATTAATTTAAGTATGAATAGGCTCAATCGATTACTGAAATAAATAGAGAATGGTAAAGTGTAACACTCATAAATTTTTGAACCTCAACCGGGTCACTTTTGTGACATTATCCCAGAAAATATAAGTGTTAATTACACAGCCTGGGGAAATAGCAGTATGGTCAATTTAGAAATTTCTGACTCAGACTAGGGGTAAAGAGTCATCTATATTTATGTAAATTTTTGGTGAAAAGAAAGAGTTGAAAAATATTTTGGAATAATGAAAATAAGAGTAATGGCTAAATTGTAATTAAATATAATATTATGGGCATTTTTGAAAATGGGCTGTCTAGGATACAAAATCGGACCTAGAGTATTTTTAAATGATAGAAAACTCAAAATAAGGTATTTCACTCCTCACACTTGAGGTTGAATCTAAACAGAATAGACATAATAAATTACAAAAAGTTTCAGAGTCAAAATGCAATTAAGGAAAATTTTGAGCAAAAGTGCAATTAAGCAAAGTTGTGGGACCCACAATAAAATATTATTTTTGGCATCAAAAATTCTGAAGAATACCTCTAAGAGTAGCTGGCCAAATGTGTGGAAGGAAGGAAATTTGAATAAATTTTTTTTTTATGTTAATTGGATAGAAAATGTACAAGTGTATAAAACCTAGAATTTTCTACACAATTATTATTTCTTTGACTTTGGTGTGAGAAGAGGTGACTACCATATTCAAGAGTTTTTGGCCGAATCACTTAAGAGAAAACAACCAAAAATTTGTTCCAATCCTTCTAAAGAAACCAACCAAAAGTAGATAGAAAAATTGATGGAGGAAAAGAAGATCAAAGGAAAATTTGATGAAAGATTTTGTATTCAAGCTGTTTGGTAGAACAAAAGGAGGAGGAATTCAAATGTTTAACTTAAGGTATGACTCTTAAAGTTTTTAATTTAATTTAAGAGTTCTATGATTTGATTTTGGTAAATAATTGAACTAATTGAGCTAAAAGTGTAAAGAATGGACTAGGGTTTAAAGGAGATTATGAATCTGTGTTAAGGCAGTAGCTTGTAGTTCAAATTCTAAATTTTTAATGTATGAATTTGAGGATAGAAAAAACATAAAAGTTATATATAAATATGTTAATTTGATGTCTAAAAAAGGAATTGATGAAATTTGAAGTGAGGAGAGATTAATTGAACAAAAACCATGACTGGCCAAAATTAGGTTTTCTGAAATTTTGCTACTGTATTTTAAATTTTTAGAACGATAAAGATAGAATTAAAAGAAGAATTCAACATAAAAAGTGTTCATTTATGTCTTATTTAGAGGTCTATAAAAGGGTATTATAATTGGATTTGTGGTTTCTGAGATATTGAACCATAAGTGTAGACTGCCAGAATTGACTGACAAACAGAACATCAGTTACTAAATTCTATTGATTCGAGGGCCTTAGAGTCTGAATTAAGGAAAGTGTAAAAACATGAAAATTGATTATTTATATTTTAACTAAATGACTGTAAAATAGTTTTATAATTGGATAAACACTGAATTAATTATAGTCATCGAAATAGGTTTGTTCGGATAGTGACTGCAGATCAGTAGGCTCAACTTTGATGAATTGTTTAGAATGATTTAGTAATCAAAATGACATGAAATTTGGATATGTTATAATATTAATAGGAAAAATAATTATAGTAACTGGTTAAGTATAAATTGAGATATAGATAATGTAACACCCTAGCTTAAAGGCTTAGAACATAAGCTTAAAGGGGTAAACCTAAGGGGTTTTTCATTTATTTGTATGTTATGTATGATGCATGATTTTGCTTAAATTGAATGAATATGCATATTTTAGATGGTTTTACACATGTAAA
>CANXYC011644261.1:0-12012 GCA_948193065.1 Aleurites moluccanus
AGCATTTTCGTAATTAATTGGGTTATATTTGATTGTTGCATGTCATTTAGGTTGTCATTTGGGTTCTACGCGGTACTGGTCGCTTATGCATCACCCGTACCCTAGGACCGCCACGACTTCCGAGATAGGTCGTGACACTAAAGGTCACCGGAAACCCATAGAACCAATTAACAATTCAGTTATTAATCAATCATACTTAACCCATTTATTAATATTCAGATTCCATTTATTACTTATTAATTTTACAGAAATTTTGACAGAGTTTCCTACGTACTTTTAATGTTATTCCTGACCCAAAACCGGGTTTTTTAAAAATTACACAACCTGCACAAAAAATTATTTTTTACACTCTCAATAATTTGCCATCCTTATGCTCTTAACTTCATAATTCCTACAGTCATATAAAGCACTTTTATATGTTCATTCTATTCATAATATGATGCAATATATATTTAAGCATTATCAATATTAATATCTTTATCATTAGCATATATCATATCATATTTATTTTTACCGTCATTTATCATTTCAATTTCAGTAACAATTAATATATATACACAAACTATTTAATTCCCAAAATATATCCTATGGAGCTCTAGAGTATGAACTTACTGACTCCACTATAAAAGAATTTACATTGGAGTCATTGGATGTCCCAAGTATGGAGGAAGGAAACTATCTTGGGATTTTTTTTGCCCCTGTACTTCTTTCTTGAAAAATAATTAAACAAATCACGGATGAGTATAATTATACTCATTGAGTAATACACATATTATCTTACTTATAAGGCTAGGTGAGGGCGTTGCTCACAAGAAAGATAATAATGGCATAAAATATATAATAATAATGGGTACATTAATCAATTAAAGATTCATAAAATTGAAGTCATTTAACATATGTATTCGGTTTCACATTGACATTAAAAATTCATAGCATATCATATTGTGAAATGACATAATCATTATTGATCACTTAAGCAAAGGCTACAATCCGGTAGCATACTATTTACTCATACGGTTGATCAGACCGTATGGCTAAGACCTTAACCCCCTCCTAGATAGGATCATTAAATTACTATGCACAATGTCATTAAAACTTTTGTCATTTCATTAATGCCATACATATAGTGCTTAATCATTAGGTATTAAAAATAACTTAAGCACTTCCAAGAGTTCAATACATGAAACATTAGGCCAATCATGCAAATTCATTTAAAATGAATCATTTAGGATTATAAAAGGGCATGAAATTAATTATGGATCATACAATTGACATTTTTATCCAATAATAGAATTTCATGGCAATTTCAATAATTTAATTTGAAGGTTATGTCAAGCAAAATAGTATGTATATTACTCACCTTTCTGAGCACTTCATATTTCCATTCCTTTTCCTTGGTTCTATTTCTTTGCATTGTTCAGTTTCCATCATCCCTTTATTCATTCTTGACTCTACATATTTAATTAATATTAATTTAGATACTATTTAACATAAAATTATATCACTTATACTTATATTAAAGAAAATTCCTCCAATTTCCAAGTTTTAGGTTTTGGCTATAAAGAACCTTAACTGGCAGTCTATGTTTCATTTCTCATATCTCTCTCTGCATTTATCCATTTATTTCAATTCTTATTCCTACTTAAACTAGACATATTAGGTTTTAACATATCCAAAATTCACCTAATTTTCACTATTACACAATTTATGGTGTCAACTTAAACTGAGCCTTACAACCAGCCTATTTTGTCCTGTCACCATATTCCAGCAGTCTCTAATGTTTAGCCTATAAATCAATCTATATTTATCCAATTACTTTTATTCTTTTTCCTAATTACTTTAGACATATGATATTATAACATATCCAAATTTCAGATTATTTGGATCATTGTATAATTGTTAATGAATTTTCAAATTTAACTTGCAGTCCTAAAATCTCTATCCGAATATACTATATTTCTATGCCTATAATTAATTTCGTACTCATCCAATTATAAAAATTTAGATTATATATAAATAATCATCTTTCATGTTTAACACTTTCTCTAATTCAGAATCTAAGATCCTCATATCAATAAAACTCAGTAGCCTATGTTCTGTTTATCAGTCAATTCTGATAGGTGATACTTATGACCCAATATCTCATAAACCACAAATCAAATTGAAAAATCCTTTTATAAATATATATATAAGACATAAATAAACACTTTTTATGTTGAAAACTTCTTCTAATTCTATCTTTATAATTATGTACAATTAAAAAACTGTAGAAAAATTCCAGAAATCCTAATTCTGAGTCAGTCACGGCTTTTGTCTAATAACTCTTTCCTCACTTCGAATTTTAGAAATTTATTTTACAAAAATATAATTAAAATATTTATCTATAATTTTCATATTTCAACCTCAAATTCAGTCATTGAAAATTAGGAATTTGAACTATAAACTACTGCCTTAACACATATTTTAGAATGCACATAAACCCTAATTTATCTTTATCTTTCTTAGTTCAATTTAATCAATTCTCTACTAAATTAAACCATAATACTCTTAAACATAGTTAAAATGGATAAGTTTAGAATTATTACCTTACACTTGGATGATTCTTTTTCTTCTCTTTTTCTTTCCCAAAACAATTTGACTTACTTTCCTTTAACTTTCCTTCTTCACTCTTCTTTCTCTCATCAATTTCTTATCTAGCTTGGTTGGTTTCTTTGGAAGAGATGGAAGAGTATTTTTGGTTATTTTCTCTCAAATGGTTCAGTCAAAACTCCTGAATATGGTAGCCATCTCTTCTCTTTCATACACCAAAGTCAAAGAAATAAGAATTGTGTAGAAAATTTTAGGTCTTATACACTTGTACATTTCCTATCCAATTAACATAAAAAAATTTATTCAAAATTTCTTCCTTCCACATACTTGGACAGACACTCTTGGAGGTATTCTCCAGAATTTTCAATGCTAAAAATAATATTTTATTATGGGTCCCATAACTTTTGATAATTGCATATTTTACCCATAATTTCCTTAATTATAATTGCTACCACAATTCTTTTTAATTCTTTTTAATTAAGTCCTTAAATTATTGAATTTCAAGTCCTATGGAACCTTATAATATCCTTAGTACCTCAATTCAACTTATTCATTCAACCTATGTAGCTATAAAATTTTTATACCGAACTCGTTTCGGCAAAACTCCGAAAATCGATAATTTACGTCTCTTAATTCCTCTCTTATTTTGTATCTATTTTAATTCACCTTAAATATCATATATACTAAAATTTATTTTTAATTAATCCAAAATCTATCAAAATGAAATCATATAAAAGAAATTTGCATAAATTACTATCGAAAATTAATTAAAAATTGTCTACCGACAAATTCTTCCAAAAGTCGGATTTTCTTATCATTTCCATCTCTTTACTATCCATTTGTCTCTCTAACTTCATATTGAACCTCAAATTATTTTTTCTCAATATTTTAGAATCTTAATTCCAAATATCCTCTATTAATTTCTATAAAAATTTCTTAAAAATATATAAAAATTCTCTACCGATAACTCTGTCGGTTATCATCTTTAAAATTCTTCTGTAACAATTATTCTTAAATTTCCTCTGTATTCCTCAATAGCTATTTTTAACCTATTTATTCTTTAATTAACATCATTCTATCACTATGATTCGCTATTTTCTTACTGTCTACTGTACTACAGTATGGGGTGTTACACTCTACCCCCCTTCAATAAAATTCGTCCTCGAATTTTCTTATTCAATAATGTAACAATCAATATTTTTTACCTCTAATAGTCTCCAAATAACTTTTTTGTTCCAATTCCTTTATATCACTTATTAACATTCTTAGACTATTACTCGATTTCCATAATTTTCATATCACTTACTAACATCTTATTTCTGTAATCTTTATATTACTAGTGTGATTCCATGTGTGTCACACCCCAACTCCAATAGTGCGACGGTCCTAGGGAAAGGGTAGGTTTAAGGCCACCATAAACCCGTAGAACTCACATATTCTGGATCTCATACACATTTATATCAAATATAAATATTATACAATATCATTTCATAATCCATATAAGCATAATTCATTTTTTTCTCTTTATATCATTTCATAAATTTTCTCTTGTTCCTTACTGATCAAAAGATGTATCCCACATCACTAAAGAACAAGAGTAACCCAATAAACCATATATCAAAATATTATCACCACCAATGGCCAACTACAGAGCTCTAGAGTATACTCCCAATACATATTGAACCATAATGCCAAAAATTAAATATACATAAATATATTTCAAAAATAATTACAATGATGGCTTCTTGGAAGAATAAGTCAAGAAGCTTGATCTTCTCTATTAGCTCCCTCACGAGCTACACTATCACCTAAAATCCACAGAAGAGGAGTGAGCCTTCAACTCCGTAAGATATGAACATGCAGTAAGAAGGAAATACATATACATTTATTTACATATATAATACGAAAGAAATAGCAATTTCAAGAACATGGGTACAAATCAGAAAGTGGTTAGGCTTACAAGAAACAGAAGTGCTCACAATCGAATACCATTGTCAAATATCATGGTAGAACTACAGAGTGCATCAGTAGCCATGCTACCTATCACAACAGAGCGCATCAGTAGTCCTTGCTACCTTATCGCAAATGCATGCTTGGATAGGCATACGCCTAGAGCTCGTGGTCCCCTCTAGGTGGAACACTGGTACAGTAACCCTACCAGCTAGGTTCCCAAAGTGCACGATGGACTAACGAATTTACTCTCATTAGGAAGAGCGTTCTATCCATAGGGTCATATTGTTTCAATCTCACAAAAACATATTGGTCACAAGACCATCAACATATATCATAATTTCAATCACTTTTAGCAAGTATGAATCATGTGAACTTGATCCAAGAAAATTGACCAAGTCACTTACATTATATACATATATATAATAAACACATGAACAAGTGAGAAATCTCGGTTTTTAGGATACCATAAAATTTCAATTAATAGCTCAATGATATAATATTAAATATGCAAAAATCATATGGTCTAGCATTATGAATATTCGGTCATATTATCTCAAAGAAATAATAATCAAATGCAATGTTCATACTTACCTCAACACAATTTACTCTTGAATTTCCTTTATCAGATTGCCCACAATAATTTCCTTGACTTTCTTCTCCTAAGAAATTTCCCCAAATATACAAAATTAGGATTTTCCTAAATCAATAATATTCAACATGATTTCTGAATATTTAACCATCTTAGAGTTTCTATTCTTAATTCCCGTCATCAATTTAATTCATCTCTTAAAGAGAATTCTGCATTTAATTTGAATTTACTGTTCATGTTACTATTCATAACAGTCTATAAATTCTCATTCCTCCAATATTAATTACAATGTATAACCTTAAAATGCTTGCAATAAATTTCTTACACCCATAATTAAAAATTCTAACCATCATAATTTATTAATCTAACAAGAATTGACATTTGAAGAAAATTTACTTTGTTTCTCCAAAAACTGATTTCCTGAAATATTCTGCTTGAATATGATAATTACTATCTTATAATATGCTAATCTAGAGATCTAATGCATTAATTTTGAATATTAATGCCTTAAACAATAAATGAAACAAATCAAGAAAAGACGAAAGAAGAATGAAGAAAGAAGAAAGAATAATCATGAAGAAAACTCTACTGGCTACGGGGTTAAATAGGCCACTGTCCAAAATCCTGCTCGCCAGCTCACCTCGCTAACCTGCCTCGAAAATGCTACCTCACATAAGCTAGCTCGCCATTCCCAGCTCGCACTTCCTAGCTCACACTTCCCAGCTCGCTAAACTGATCCGGCAAGGCGACTTCGCAAAAGCCACTTTGCTAATTCAACTTGCATATGTCACCTCGCATATGCTGCCTCGTCAAACTCGTCTCACGAACTCTTCCTCGCATATGCTACCTCGGCAATGCCTCTTTGCCAACTCGCTTTGCCTATCTCCCTCTTCGCTAGACTTTGCTCGCGAACTACCACTTCGCACATTCCCTCTTCGCATAATGCCTCTTCGCATAATGCCACCTCGCCTTTTCTTCTTCGCCAAATTCTTCTTCGCATATACTGCCTCACATATGTCTCTTTGCCAATTGCTACCTCGATAACCTCACCTCGCCACCTCGCCACTTTGCATTTCCGGCTCGCAAATACCACTTCGCATTTGTCGACCCGCTAACTCTAATTTCTATTGAGCTGAAACCTTTCCTGAACAACTTATACTTAGCCAGCTTGAAAATGAGCTACAAACATTCAAACTTCCTGATTCTTTTTGCCACTTAAAATAAACATATAGGATCTCAACATATCCAAAATTTAAATTACAAAGGCAACTACACAGACCATGGTGACTCTCCAAAAGTCACCCAGACTTACTGCTCCAAAATCCATTCGAACAGTCCTGATAAATTTCACTCTCCACTGAGATATACATATCTAAAATTCCTGAAATTTTATAGTCAAAAAAACAACACACAAAGGAATAGTTCTCATGTTTACACCTTTGCCTCAAACTGCCTCAATCATTCCTAGAAATTTTAAACAGACACAGACTTCCTACAGAAATGCTAAATTAGACAAATCCTGTTTAAGGAGGCATAACTCTTCACACATTCAAAATTCAACCAATCCATTTTACAGAATTGAAGATGAAACATGAATCCACAACTCTTATGTTTTATGCTTTACCAAATTATTTCTTTAAGAATATGCAATCAACCTCACAATTTCCTGCAACTAGGAATTTCTGCATCTTCTCAAAATATTCATATTCTCTATTAATTAAATTCTTCAAACATATAATAAATAAAATACAACAAAATGGTAGATATTACATTCTTCCCCCCTTATATAAATTCGTCCTTGAATTTATAATAGCCTGCCTCAAACCTGAAAAAGATGGGAATATTTATCTTGCATGCTTTGCTCACTCTCCCATATGCATTCTTCCAAAGCTTGATTTCTCCACAGAACCTTAACCATTGGTATCTCCTTGTTCCTTAACTTCTTAACTACTTGATCCATGATTGCAATTGGGATTTTTTCATATGTGAAATCTAGTTGGAGGTCCACTTCCGACACTTGAAGCACATGAGAAGGATCAGCAACATACTTCTAAAGCATCGATACATTAAATACTGAATGTACTTTCTCCATGCTAGGAGGCAATGCCAACTTGTAGGAAACCTCACCAACCTTTCTCAAAATCTCAAAAGGTCCAATAAATCTTGGAGACAGCTTGTCCCTCTTGCCAAACCGTAGAACTCCTTTCATTGGAGAAATCTTTAGAAATACAAGATCTCCAATGAAAACTGAAGATCCTTTCTCTTTGGGTCGGCATAGCTCTTTTATCTACTAAAAGCTGTCTTCAATCTCTCTTGGATCAATGGAATTTTTTTTGAAGTATACCTTATCAATTCTGGTCCTTTGATATGCTTTTCTCCAATTTCATCCCAACACAATGGGGATCTATGCTTCCTTCCATACAAAGCTTCATAAGGAGACATCTGGATCGTGGAATGATAGCCATTGTTGTAGGCAAACTCTATCAAAGGAAAGTGAGTATCCCAATTTCCTCCAAAGTCTAGAATGCACATCCTCAGCATGTCTTCTAGAGTTTGGATGGTCCTCTCTGATTGTCCATCTGTTTGCGGATGGAAAGCTGTGCTGAAATCAAGCTGAGTGCCCAGACATTCTTGCAATCTCTGCCAGAACCTCGAGGTGAACTGAGTACCTCTATTTGAAATAATCGAAACTGGCACTCCATGAAGTTTGAAAATCTCATCCATATAAATCTGGGCATATTGAGAAGCTCCATAAGTCGTCTTAACTGGCAAGAAATGAGTTGACTTGGTTAATCTATCCACAATGACCCATATTGAGTCATAACCCCTTGAGGTTCTTGGCAATCCAACCACAAAATCCATAGTCACCCTCTCCCATTTCCATTCCGGCAAAGGCAACTCCTGGAGTAATCCTAATGGTTTCTGATGCTCGAACTTAACTTGCTAATAGGTTAGGCATTTGGCTACATACTCCGCAATATCTCTTTTCATTCCACTCCACCAATATAAATTCTTGATATCATGGTACATCTTCGTTGCACCTGGATGTATATTATACTTCGCATGATGCGCTTCCTTAAGAATCATATCTCTTAATCCATCAACAGCTAGAACACAAAGCCTGCTACCATGCCTCAAGATGCCATCAGCCACATTAAATCCTGGAGCTTTATCTGACCCCACATCATTCTTTATCTTTACCAGCTAGAACTACAGAGTGCATCAATAGCCATGCTATCTATCACAACAGAGCGCATCAATAGTCCTTGTTATCTTATCGCAAACGCATGCTTGGCTAGGCATATGCCTAGAGTTCGTGGTCCCCTTTAGGTGGAACACTGGTACAGTAACCCTACCAACTAGGTTCCCAAAGTGCACGATGGACCAATGAATTTACTCTCATTAGGAACAGCGTTCTATCCATAGGGTCATATGGTTTCATCTCACAAGAAACATATTGGTCATAAGACCATCAACATATATCATAATTTCAATCACTTTTAGCAAGTATGAATCATGTAAACTTGATCTAAGAAAATTGACCAAGTCACTTACATTATATGCATATATATAGTAAACATATGAATAAGTGAGAAATCTCAGTTTTTAGGTTATCATAAAATTTCAATTAATAGCTCAATGATATAATATCAAATATGCAAGAATCATATGGTCTAGCATTATGAATATTCGGTCATATCATCTCAAAGAAATAATAATCAAATGCAATGTTCATACTTACCTCAACACAATTTACTCTCGAATTTCCTTTATCAGATTGCCCACAATAATTTCCTTAATTTCTTTGACTTCCTTCTCCTAAGAAATTTTTCCAAATATACAAAATTAGGGTTTTCCTAAATCAATAATATTCAACATGATTTCTGAATATTTAACCATCTTAGAGTTTCTATTCTTAATTCCTATCATCAATTTAATTCATCTCTTAAAGAAAAATCTACATTTAATTCGAATTTACTATTCATGTTACTATTTATGACAGTCCATAATTTCTCATTCCTCCAACATTAATTACAATGTATAACCTTAAAATGCTTGCAATAAATTCCTTACACCCATAATTAAATATTCTGACCATTAGAATTTATTAATCTAACAAGAATTGACATTTGAAGAAAAATTACCTTGTTTCTCCGAAAACTGGTTTCCTGAAATATTCTGCTTGAATCTGATGATTACTTTCTTATAATATGCTAATCTAGAGATCTAATGCATTAATTTTGAATATTAATGCGTTAAACAAGAAATGAAACAAATCTGGAAAAGATGGAAGAAGAACGAAGAAAGAAGAAAGAATAATCGTGAAGAAAACGCTACTAGCTACTGAGTTAAATAGGCTACTGCCCAAAATATCGCTCACCAGTTCGCCTCGCCAACTTGCCTTGGAAATGCTACCTCGCATAAGCCAGCTCGCACTTCCCAGCTCGCACTTTTCAGCTCGCCAAACTGATCCGGCAAGGCCACTTCGCAAAAGCCACTTTGCTAATTCAACTCGCATATGTCACCTCGCATATGCTGTCTCGCCAAACTCTCCTCGCGAACTCTTCCTCGCATATGCCATCTCGGCAATGCCTCTTCAGCTCTTTGCCAAACTTTGGTCGCGAACTGTCACTTCGCACATTCCCTCTTTGCAAAATGCCTCTTCGCATAATGCCACCTCGCCTTTTCTTCTTCGCCAAATCCTTCTTCGCATATACTGCCTTGCATATGTCTCTTCGCCAATTGCCACCTCAACAACCTCACCTCGCCACCTCGCCACCTCGCCACTTCGCATTGCCTGCTCGCAAATGCCACTTCGCATTTGCTGTCCCGCTAACACTAATTTCTGTTGAGCTGAAACCTTTTCTGAACAACTTATACTTAGCCAGCTCGTAAATGAGCTACAAACATTCAAACTTCCTGATTCATTTTGCCACTTAAAATAAACATACAGGAGCTCAACATATCCAAAGGCAACTACACAGACGATGGTGACTCTCCAAAGGTCACCCAGACTTACTGCCCGAAAATCTATCCGAACAGTCCTGATAAATTCAACTCTCAACTGAGATATACTTATCTAAAATTCCTGAAATTTTATAGTCAATAACACAATACACAAAGGAACAGTTCTCATGTTTACACCTTTGGCTCAAACTGCCTCAGTCATTCCCAGAAATTTCAAACAGATACAGACTTCCTGCAGAAATGCTAAATCAGACAAATCTTGCTGAAGGAGGCATACTCTTCACACATTCAGAATTCAACCAAGCCATTTTACAGAATTGAAGATAAAACATGAATCCACAACTCTTATGTTTTACACTTTACCAAATTATTTTTTAAAAAATATGCAATCAACCTCACAATTTCCTGCAACCAGGAATTACTGCATCTTCTCAAAACATTCATATTCTCTATTAATTAAATTCTTCAAACATACAATAAATAAAATACAACAAAATGGCAGATATTACAATGTGTTTCTCTTTATTTGATTGACTACAATACTCACTTATGGCTAAACTTCAGTGCTCAATTAATTATACCCTTATAGGAATTCTTATTATTCACTTGTCGCTATAATTTTAATTCTGTCACTATTCTTTTCATTATAATCGTACTTCCTATGCTCACGATATATCACACATTATATTTAATTACTATAGCACTAGTCCTGTCACTATCGTTCCATTATCATATCCTTAAATCTTCACTATTCTATGCCTTAATAAATTCAAATTTTCTATTATTTGGAATCATCCATCATTTACATTTGTTGAACTTAAACTAGACTATATTACAGTATAAATGCTCTTTTTTTATTATTTCTATTCACCTTATTTACTCATCATCAGTGCATATATTATATCATCCAATCATTAACAATAACATTATTCTTATTATGCTATTAATTAAAACACATATTTAAAGCTGATTTTACTTCCACTAATAATTCACTACAATATTCAGTCACTATTTATTCAAATTAATGATATGGAATTTATTAGTAGTCTATTATCAATTTACCTAATACTAATGTAGCCAATATCAACTTATCATGTATTGATTCAATCTTTACAGTAATCTCTTTTAACCACTGTCAATTCTCATTCCCTTTAATTTACGATCACTTTCATCAATTTGCAGTAGCTGCTTCTTTCTATATTACACAGTATATTATACCTATATATATATATATAACTAGAATACGAAAATTATAACGGATAATGCTAATAGCTACACTAACAGATGACTTCAAATGACGAGATCGAATCCTATGCTCTATGGTACATTTATTAGTTCATTTATGCCTATGACACATATTCTAAACCTTAGCTTTAATACCACCTCTGTCATGTCCCACTTTTGGAACATGACGATCCTAGAGTACGGGTAGATCTAAGGTCATCGGAAATTCGTAGAATCCATTAACAATCCAATTATTAACCAATCATACTTAACCCATTTATTAATATTCAGATTCCATTTATTACTTATTAATTTTACAAAAATTTTGATAGAGTTTCTATAATAACCCAAACGATTATAGTGGAAAATCCAAATCGGGTAGGATTTTTTTTTTTAAAATTCTCTAGGGAGCAATAACCGAAAATTTATCAAGGAAAATGAAAAATAGACATTAGAGTAAATTATAGAATTTAAATGAGGATTAACTCGAATAGAATGGGCAATATGAATATAGTTGAAAATGCTAGAGTATTAAAATTATAGCAAAGTAAATTGAAAAAAGTAAATTGAAAATACTTAAGAGTTAATTAATGGATTAATTACTAATTAATCAAGACTTAGCTTAAAAGTCAACAAAAGTCGCTAAATATATATATATATATATATATATATATATATATATATATATT
>CANXYC011644386.1:0-11811 GCA_948193065.1 Aleurites moluccanus
GATAACAAAACAATATAAATGTGTTATTTGAGCTAACATTTTGTTTGAGTTGGTTAAGGCATGAGAAATCATGACCATTGCTCAATTATAGGTTATCACATTCAAAAGGACTTGAATGACATTTAAAGAGAAGTTTATAAAATGCACATGCTTAGGGGGAGCATACTTGGAGAAGTACAAGAAGTCAATTCAAGATTGTTGAATTTCGGTGTGTAGCGGGCGCGACCATTTGTAGTCGCGGGTGCGACTCTAGGAACAAGTTTGGTCACAGGTGTGACAAAGTCAATCACAAATTTGAAAAGCTTCCGGTCATGGGCATGACATATTCTAGTTGTGGGCATGAAATTAATTTGAGAATTTCTAAAAACTCACAGAAGCTAAAAATAAACAGTGTCACAACTGTCGCGGGTGTCATAATCACCTGTCGCAGGCACGACACCAAGAAGTTGCGGGTGCGAAATTAAATTTAAAATATCTTCAAAAGTTTTAGCAACCTCAAGGTGAATAGTGACACAAAAGTAGCGGGTGCAACAAGGACAGTCGCAGCCGCGACTAGTGATATTCAAAGGTACGACTCCGGAAAACTGACAGTTTTGTACAAAGTCTGATTTGATGCCAAATTCTGTATAAATTGGGAAAAGATATTAGGACAAGCCATATATGGATGGAAATATATGGATGTCTAGTTTTAGGAACAAAAATTGTATTGAGCATTGGACATTGGAAAGTGAAGATATGAATTTTTGAATAAATTATGCTCAAGCTGGCAAACTAGGACAGAATAGATAGGATAATTTGAAAATATTTCTAGGAATTATAAAAAAATTATTTGAGCATAAAATTTTATATTATTGAATCTCTATATGTCTAGTTTTATATAGAAAAAGAATCAAGTCATTTCGAGTTCTATAGAAGGAGAAATTGAATAATTAGTGAAGTATGCTCAAACTGTCTTATAAATTGGAGCAATAAAATGTTATGATTTTTTATGATATGAAGATAGATTATTTTGGAGTTGGGATAAACTACAAAGTTGTAGTAGACATCTCACTCCAAAAAAAAAAAATGATACATGATTTGGCATTGTATAACTTGGTATATGAAGAAAATAATTTACGGGTGCGATATTAGAAGTCACAGGCACAACATTTCTTTAAAAAGGTCCAGTAGCAAAATGTCATTTTTGTAACGGGCGCGACTCAGGCATAGTGGCCACAACTGCCGTGATTCTGATAGCAAAACTAGCCATTGAAAATAGTTCTAACAGCTATATTTTGAATCCTAACGGCTATATTTGATCCAAGGCTATAAATAGAAGATAGTATGAAGCTCAAACAGGTTGGAGAACTTGAGATTAATAAGAGATTAAATCAAATTAATTCTTGTATTTACTTTAAATGAGCTGAAATTGTTAAAGCACCTTTAGTTATGCTATTCTTTGAGTGTTGAAAAAATTCTTGTAAGGGATTTTTCTTTTCTACTCTTTTTAATTCTTATTGGGTTTGAGTGTGAGCCTTAAAAAACACTTGTATAGGTTTAAGTGTGAGCCTTTGAGAGAACACTTGTAAAGGTTTTAGTGTGAGACTTGAAAACACTTGTAAAGGTTTGAGTGTGAACCCGTAAAACACTTGGGTTTGATTTTGCACCCGTAAAATGATCAGTTAAGGGAATTCTCAAGTGTGATCTTGAGGAGTGGACATAGGCAAGAGTTGGCCGAACCACTATAAATCTTATGTTTAATTCTCTCTTCCCTATACTCTTTATATTTTACTCATTTATTCATGTATATACATTCATTATTGAATTGGTTTATTTGTTTTCGCTATTTTAATTTGTGATTAATTTTTTATTTTGTCAAACAGCCAATTCATCTCCCCCCCCCCCCCCTTGTTGGTTGCCAAAGGGACTAACAATTGGTATCAAAACTTTGTTTCCACTTTTTAAAAGATTTAACCATCTTGGAACAAAGATCAAATGGCAAGCGAAAGAGCGTGTTTTGTTGAAGGAGGTTCAACCATTAGACCACCATATTTTGATGGCACCGACTATCCATATTGAAAGAATCGAATGGAAATTTTCATGGATAGTGACGGTATTGATTTATGGGATGCGGTTGAAGAAGGGCATGCCATCCCCACTAAAATCATTGATGGCATTGAGGTGAAGAAGCCCAAGACTGAATGGACGACCACCGAAAAGAAGGCCAATGGGAGAAATCGAAAAGCAATGCACACTCTCTATTGTGCATTGAGTAGAGAAGAGTATGAAAAAATTTCTCATTGCATTTCATCCAAGAAAATATGGGACACTCTTGAGACCACTCATGAAGGCACCAACCAAGTCAAGGGTAACAAAATTCAACTTCTTACTCATGAATATGAATTGTTCAAAATGAAGCCAAATGAGAAGATTTCGGAAATGTACAATCGCCTCATGGAGATTGTGAATGGGATGAGGAAGCTTGGGAAGGAATACTCCTTAGAAGACATCAATGGCAAGATTCTTAGAGTACTCCCCAAGAAGGATTGGGAAGCAAGGATAGCTTCCATTGAAGAGGCAAATAATTTGAGCATCCTTCCAACCGATATTTTAATAGGTAAGTTATTCACTTATGAGATTACCCTATCTCCAGGAAAGCATGAAGAAGAGAAGAGGTTGGTCTTCATTACTTCAAAAGAAGTATCCTCAAGTGAAAGTGAAGATGAAGAGGATGAGGAAGAGGATGATGATGATGACAGGGCTATTCTTACATTGAAGATAAGGAACTTAATCCTTAAAACCAAGAATCCATGCGAGAAGGAAGTCAAGCAAAGAAGCAGTCAAGTGAAGTGCTTCAAATGTGGCAAGCATGGTCACATTGTACCCGATTGCCCAAAGCTAAAGAACAAGAAGAACTTCAAGAAAAAGGCTTTGGCGATCACTTGGGATAACTCAAGTGAATCGAATGAGGACGATAAAGATAGCAAAGATGAATATGCTAATCTTTGCTTCATGACAATTGAGGAGGATGCACTTTCAAATGAGGTAAATATTTCAAACTCCTCTAATGATGATGATGATGCCATGCTTATATTAGAGATATTACTTTCAAAGTATCAAAAATTACAAATTAAATATGATAAATTGAAAAGTATGTCTAGTAAGGTTGTGGATGCTTATGATGGTTTTAAAAATGAGATAGATGAATTAAATGCATCTAAAATTGAATTAGAAAACACCATCACTCAAAAGACTCATGAGCTCAATAAAATTAAAATTGAGAATGAAGCCTTAAAGGCTAAAATTAATGCTCATGATGAGTCTTTAGTTTTGTCTTGCAATGGCAATGACAAGTTAGATGAGATTCTTAAATCTCAAAGTGTTGAGCCATCCACATCTAAGACCAATGCATGTTGCTCCACATCACAATTGCCTTGTGTGTCTCCTCTTAGGGTCATTAGACCTATGAATGTTATAACCAAGGCAAAGGGTAAACAAAGACTCTTATTTGCATGCACTATACCCCATTCTAATCATAATATGCAATGCATTTACTATGGTAAATTTGGCCACAAATATCATAGAAGCCATGTTAGAAAAATGCATCTAGAATATAACTTTGTGAATGCTCCTTTTGCTAACCCCCAAGGACTCAAAAGAAAATGGGTACCAAAAATATATTCTTCCACTTCTTATATGCAGAAATTTGTGAGGAAGAATGAAAGAGCAAAAAGGGTTTATCTTCCCCCATATAGAAGATATGGTGCAAACAAAGCTCATGATTATGAAGCATATGGAAGGGCACATAGGCTATGCACCAAAGGATATAAGGCTTTCAACAATTGGAAAAGCTCATATGAGAGAAGGCACTACCAATGGAGTAATGGTAGCAAGCATCAATGGAGGAGAGCTTGAAAAAGATAAGTATACCTCCAACCCCCTTTGTAATTCAAATAAAAAGCATGCTTTGAAATTGATTGAATTGCATATTTGAATATGTTTGAAAGTTTAATTTAGTATCATGCTTGAATGTGTTTGTTGCATTCATTCAATGTGTAAGGGGGAGAAAATATTTTTAGAAATTTTTTAAAATTTTTGATGATTTTTGCTTTAATGATTCCTTGAATCCCTTGAATTTTATTTGATTGATTAAAGGGGAGAAAGTTTTATAATTTCAATTGGTATCATTTGTATGATTTCATTGGTATTCCTCTAGTACTTCAATTAGTATAAATTATTTTTAAAAGGGGGAGAACTTGACCTTTTTAATAATATTAAAAAGGGGGAGAAGTGTGCATATACAAGTGTTCATATTTAATTGGTATTTTTAAATGGTTAAGCTATTTTGCTTATTTATTTGAACACTTATATGTATGGTTTTTTTTATCATCAAAAGGGGGAGATTGTTAGCCCTCTTGGGCTTGATGTTGATTTTAATGATAACAAAACAATATAAATGTGTTATTTGAGCTAATATTTTGTTTGAGTTGGTTAAGGCATGAGAAATCATGATCATTGCTCAATTATAGGTTAACACATTTAAAAGGTCTTGAATAACATTTAAAGAGAAGTCATTAAGTGCACATGCTGAGGGGGAGCATACTTGGAGAAGTGCAGAAGACAATTATAGATTGCTGGTATGTTGCGGGTGCGACAAGTGGAAGTCGTGGGCTCGACATGGGTAATCACAGGTGTGATATTTATTCAAGAAGAGCTCAGTAGATCTAGTAGCCTCAGACCAAAATCGAGCATGAAATCGCAGGCGCCACTCGAGGAAGTTGAAGGCGTGACACCGGAAAACTGACAGACTTGCGTAAAGTCTGATTTTATGTCAAATTCTGTATAAATTAAGAGAAGCTAAAAAGACAAACCATATATGGATGGAAATATATGAATGTCTAGTTTTAGGAACAAAAATTGGATTGAACATTGGATATTGGAAAATGAAGATATAAATTTTTGAAGGAATTATGTCCAAACTGACAGACTAGGACATAATAGATGGGACAAATTGAAAATATTTCTGAAAATTATAGAAGAATAATTTGGAGATGAAACTATAGAAGATTGAAACTCTGTATGTCTAGTTTCATATGGAAAAAGAATAAAGTGATTTCGAGTTCTATAGAAAGAGAAATTGAAAAATTAGTGAAGCATACTCAAACTGTCTTTTAGATTTGAGTAATAAAATATTATAATTTTTTAAGATATTAATATGGACGATTTGGGAATTGTTATAATCTACAAAGTTGTAGTAGACATCTCAAAGTTTTCAAAAAAAAAAAAGTACATGATTTGGAGTTGTATAACTTGAGATATGAAAAAAACAAGTCGCAGGTGCGACACTAGAAGTCACGGGTTCGACGTTTCTTCAAAAAAGTCCAGTAGCAAAATACCACTTTAGTCGCAGGCGCAATTTAGGAGTAGCGGGCGCGACCCCTACGATTCTGACACAAAAAAATAGCCGTTGGAAAGGATTCTAACAACTATATTTTGAATCTTAACGATCATATTTGATGTTGGGCTGTAAATACAAGTTGTTTTGAAGCTTAATAAGGTTAGAAAACAAGAGAACAACAATTGAAATCATTGAATTAAGATTTTGCATTAAAATCATTTTTGTATATGGCTTAGAGAGCCTATATTTATAAAGCATCAATGTGTGAGTTTTAAACTATAAAATCCTTGAGTTCTTTAAGACTCATTGATTATTTGAGAGTTGGGTAAACTCTAGGGAAATTCTTTCTCTTATTCTTTTGTATTTCTTCAAGGGTTTGAGTGTGAGCCAAATAGGAAAACACTTGTATAGGTTGAGTGTGAGTCTTTGTAAAACTTAATGTAGGCAAGGTTACCGAACCACTATAAATTCTTGTGTTCTTTCTTCTTCCCTTTCTTTCCTCCAATTAAATTTTTCATTTGTTGTTAATTCCGCAAACAACCAATTCACCCCTCTCTTGATTGCCAAAGGGATTAACAGGTATGTATGAGCTGCGTATATATATGCGGGTTAGGTTGAGTTGGTTTAAATATTAACATATATAATATTTAACCCAACCTATAAAATATGGATTAAAAAAATTTGGAACTAGACTAAACCCACGATACTTAATAAACTATGATTTAAGTGTCGTGGATTATGATATTTTTCACTTATTTATGATGAGTCTACATTATAATAATAATAATATTGAAGTTACTTATAAATTAATTCCATCAAATTTATGTGTTCTTGTTCGATTTTATTTATTTTTTATTTATTTTTTACTTTGATAATATGTTTTGTATTCTTTTTAGGTTTATTGAAAAATTTGAGGATAATTTCAAGAAAAATAAAAGATTGAAAGCTCATTTAAATTGAAGTATAAAGTGAAGGAAAATTGAAAAGTTTGGACTAAGTGAACTTGCAGCATAAACCAAACAAATAAATAAATAAAAGAAAAAAGAAAAAAAAATAGAGAAAAATCAATTTGAAAAGCGGAGGATGATGTTGGCCACGTGTTAACACTAAAAACCAAATAAAATAATATCAAAGCATAAAGAGATGTGGGCCACATGCAAAGCAAAAAAATCACAATTCTTGGCAAATTTGAGTACACAGTCGTGCAAGCCTTGTTGCATAGCCGCGCACTTTTTTTCTTTTTGTATTCTACCCGAATAGGAATAGCTTGCACGGCTGAATATCTGAGAGCTTAATTTTGTTTAATTTTTGAAGATTTTAACGGGCAGATTCTCCTAGTTTAATCCTATTTCAGTTTCATTAATTATTGATAATCTTCTTAGTTATTTGGGAACATTAGGGCTAAGCAAAGGACATGGGGATTTTGAATCGATCCGAATCTCTGAAACTCGAAAAATAACCAAACCGAACAGAAATTGAATTAATATAACAGGACGAAATTCAGGATGTTTTGATCTTTATACCAAGAACCGAACCGAATCAAATTGTACCCAAATTGTCCCGAATTCCCGAACTGATTAAATAATTTATAAAGATTTATATAATTATAAATTTATAATATATACATATTTTTATATTTATATAATTATAAATTTATAATATATGATATATATATTATTACTTATACATGTATTTATATTTATATAATTATAAATTTATAATACTTTATATATATATATATTATAAAATTATATTTGAATTCCTAAATATCCGAACCAAACCAAATTGAAATAGCCAAATATCCTAATCAAACAGAAATATATCTGAATTGGATCCGAATCTCTGAATCGTATTGTACCGAATTTTTGAGATAATTATGTACGGATATTTTCTCCATTCAGCTCGAGACCGGATTTTCAAAAATAAAATCTCTGGAGATTCAGTTCGGTTCAGAGATTTTCAAATCCTCAGCTTTACCCGAACCATGCACAGCTCTAGAGGACATCCAAACCTTCCTAAACACATATTTAAACCTCTATTTATAGAGAAAATTATATCAATTAAAAGGAGAGAATTATTATTCAAGTTATTTTGTAAAGAAGTTGAAATTTTTGTAAATGGGTGATATTTTGTAAATTTTTTCATTTACAAAATAATACACCAAAAACTCAAATATTTTATAAAAAAAGTGAAAAATTTTGTAAAAAAGTAAAAAATTTTATAAAAATGAGGGATATATTGTAAATGAGGTCATTTATAAAATTTTATACTATAAATCTCAATATTTTGTAAAAAAATGAAAATTTTTATAAAAATGATGATATTTTGTAAATGAGATCATTTACAAAATTTTACACTACAAACCTCAATATTTTATAAAAAAATAAAATTTTTTGAAAAAATCAGTGATATTTTATAAATGAGGTCATTTATAAAATTTTACACTATAAACCATAAAATTTTGTAAAAAAGAGAAAAATTTTGTAAAAATCGGTGATATTTTGTAAATGAAGTCATTTATAAAATTTTACATTGTAAATCTTAATATTTTATAAAAAAGTGAAAAATTTTATAAAAATGAGTGATATTTTATAAATGAGATCATTTACAAAATTTTACACAACAAACACCGATATTTTGTAAAAAAGTGAATTTTTTTTTTAGTTAATTACTATTTCCCCCCCTGTAGAATGACCCAATATACTAAGTTCCCCTTGACTTTTCAAAAATATACTAACTCCCCCCTGACAAATGTCACAATATACTACTAGACTCTTCGGTCCAATTTTGTCATTAGTCAACCCTTAGTCAACCCTACAAGGGTAGTAAAAAGATAAAAATGCCCTTACCCTTTATTTTTAATTAATTATATTCTATTTTTGCTTTAAGATTTTTTTTTAAGGTTAAAAAATTTATTTTCATATTTTTGAAAAATTTTAAAATAAAAAATAAACAAAAATATTTTTAAAAAAATATTTTTTATTTTTTATTTTTTATTTGTTATTTTTTATTTTTAAAAAATAATTTAAGAAGAAATTAAATTATTAATTAAATTATTTCTTCTTAAATTTTTTTTATACAAATAAAAAATTCATTTTCATATTTTTGACAAATTTAAAAATAAAATGTAAAAAATAATTTTTTTAAAAATATTTTTATTTGTTATTTTTAAAAAATAAAATAAAAATATTTTTTAAATATTTTTACAAAATATTTTTATTTTCAAATTTGTCAAAAGTATGAAAATATATTTTTTTAATCCTAAAAAAAATTTTAAAGTAAAAATAGAATGTAATTAATTAAAATTAAATGGTAATGACATTTTTGTCTTTTTACTTTCTTTGTATAGTTGACTAACGGCAAAATTGGAGGGAAAGGTCTAGTAGTATATTATGACATTCGTTAGGAGGGAGTTAGTATATTTTTAAAGGGTTATGAGTAACTTAATGTATTGGGTCATTCGACAGGAGGGAAATAGTAATTAATCCATTTTTTTTTTCAAAATAGGTGATATTTTGTAAATGAGGTCTTTTACAAAAAATTTCACTACAAACCCTAATATTTCATAAAAAAAATTGAATATTTTGTAAAAATGGGTGATATTTTGTAAATAAGGTTATCTATCCATTACAAACACTCAATATTTTATAAAAAAGTGAAAAATTTTATAAAAATGGTTATATTTTGTAAATGAGGTCATTTAAAAAAAAATTTCACTACAGACACTAATGTTTTGTAAAATAAAAGAAAAATTTTGTAAAAATGGGTGATATTTTGTAAATGAAGTCCTTTACAAAATTTCCACTACACAACCCAATATTTTGTAAAAAAATGAAAAATTTTATAGAAATTGTTGATATTTTGTAGATGAGATCATTTACAAAATTTTACATTGTAAATCCAAAATGAAAAATTTTATAAAAATGAGTGATATTTTGTAAATGAGATAATTTATAAAATTTTACACTGCAAACCCTAATATTTTGTAAAAAAAGTTAAAAATTTTATAAAAATGAGTTATATTTTGTAAATGACCTCATTTACAAAAATTTTCACTGCAAACTCAAATATTTTATAAAAAAGTGTAAAATTTTGTAAAAATGGGTGATGTTTTGTAAATGACGTCATTTATAAAATTTTACACTACAAACCTAATATTTTGTAAAAAGTGTAAAATTTTGTAAAAATGGGTGATGTTTTGTAAATGAGGTCATTTATAAAATTTTACACTACAAACCTAATATTTTGTAAAATAATGAATTTTTTTTAACAAATTGGTGATATTTTGTAAATGAGGTTATTTATAAAATTTTACACTACAAGCCCCAATATTTTATAAAAAAGTGATAAATTTTATAAAAATTGGTGCTATTCTGTAAATAAGATCATTAAAAAAAATTTATACTACAAACCCTAATATTTTATAAAAAAGTAAAAAAAAAAAATTCAAAACGGGTGATATTTTATAAATAAGGTCACTTATAAAATTTTCCACTACAAACCCCAATATTTTATAAAACAAATGAAATATTTTATAAAAATGAGTGATATTTTGTAAATGATGTTCTTTACAAAATTTTCACTACACACCCTAATATTTTGTAAAAAAGTAAAAAATTTTGTAAAAATGGGTGATATTTTATAAATGATATTATTTATAAAATTTTATACTGCAAAGCCCAATATTTTGTAAAAAAGTAGAAAATTTTATAAAAATGAATGATATTTTGTAAATGAAGTCATTTACAAAATTTTTCACTATAAACTTCAATATTTTATAAAAAATGAAAAATTTTATAAAAATAGGTGATATTTTGTAAATGAGGTCATTTATAAAATTTACCACAACAAATTTGTAAAAAAGTCAAAATTTTTATAAAAATGAGTAATATTTTGTAAACGAAGTCATTTATAAAAACTTTTCACTATAAGACCTAATATTTTGTAAAAAAGTGAAATTTTTTTAAAGAATAGTGATATTTTTTAAATGACCTCATTTATAAAATTTTACTCTATAAATCCCAATATTTTGTAAAAAAGTGATAAATTTTTTCAAAATGGTTGATATTTTGTAAATAAGGTTATTTAAAAAAATTTACATTACAAACCCTAATATTTTTGCAATAAAATGGAAAATTTTGTAAAAATGAGTGATATTTTATAAATGAGGTCATTTACAAAATTTTTCACTACAAGGCTTAATATTTTGTAAAAAAGTGTAAAATTTTATAAAAATGAGTGATGTTTTGTGTAACACCGTAGATTATATTAGAAATAGCAGGGAATTTTTTTTTCGATTTTGACCGTAAACACTTATAGAATTTATCAATAAAATAAGCCAATTCTACAACAAATATAGGAATATTAAACCTTGACAAGTGAATAATTATAGGACTAACAGAATACTAGGAGATGATAAGAAGAAAAAATAAAAAAGTGAGTTGAAGTGATGGAAAACCAAAGAATGACAAAACTGTAAATAAGTAGAAAATTAGGGATAAAGTGAAATTTTCTTATTTAAGTTCAGATTCATACCCTAGGACAGTATTAAGTGAAACAACAGTAAAAAATAATTCAAATCACTCCCCACTTCTGATATTGAAATTAAATGTATTTTTCTGTATTTTTCATTGTAATTGTTTAACCATTCCTTACTAACCTGTCCTTAAATTTTTAAAAACCATAAAAATTTATCCATAAACCAAAAATTATATCCATAAACCCTAATTTATTAAATTGCTTATTTCATTTCAAGATAAATTAAATTTGATGAGTTAAAGGAAGATTAAAAGTGTAATGAAATTTTTTCTATACTTGAAATTATTAGAAATCAAGAATGACATTATTGTAAATAGGAAAACTATACAAGGACAAAATGAAAAATATACTATTTAGTGGGTCCCACATCTAAATTATCTAAAAACTCTAGAAAACTCTATCTTTCTCTCTATTATTGGTGTGGCTGAATTCCTCCCCTAAACAACTGACACGACCTATCTCGGAAGTCGTGACGGTCCTAGGGTACGGGTGATGCATAGGCGACCAGTACCACGTAGAACCCAAATAAACTATCTATATGACATGCAACAACCAAATACAACTCAAATAATTATAAAAATGTTGAGGAAAATTCGACAACACTTCCCCTAAAATAGGACCATGCCTAAAAATCAAAAACAAGAAAAACACTTCTATATAATTCACAAACATCCCAATAACTGATCCCTCCTGGATCTCCATCAACAATCTCCAAAATCAGAATATATGGCATACATCCCAAACATAAACAAATAATTTAAACATCAATTATAATCAACATATACAAATATATACATGCAAACTTATCATTATCTACATGCCATAATCTATTTACAGTACCATGGAACTATTCTAAGTATTTTCTATTACATTACTTTAAAGTTTGAATTATACAT
>CANXYC011644702.1:0-18935 GCA_948193065.1 Aleurites moluccanus
GGCCGAACCTTAGTGAAGAGAAGAAATGGTTATGGCTGAAATTTTCTAAGGAAGAAGAAGACAAATGGTGTTGGTGGGAAAAAATTATCCAACCAAAAAGATGTGATCCAATGGTTAAGGTTCTATGGTAATTTTGGTGAAACCTAGTCATCCAAACATTCATTCTTCTTACTTTCATTCTATTGGATCATCCAAAGTCAACTAAGATAGGTAACACATACATTTGGCACACCAAATCCAAAACCCAAAGCAATAATCCCATACTTCGAGCTTAGGATAATAACTTTGCAACATACTCATCTAACCATCCAATTTAAAGTCATTTGATCCAACGGTTAGATTTAATCAAGCCTAAACTAATACCATAAGGTTTCACACACTAAATAACTCCTTATTATAAAGGAAATGACCAAAATACCCTTAGTGCAACCGAAACACCGAAATCGCGCAACGTGCCGATAAATATTTTTTAACCGGGATTATTTCTTTATCTAATACTCAAATAAATTAAATAAGGCCATTTTCAATCTTTAAATTATTTTCTCCTTTTAAATATGATATTAAATCCATAAAATTCCGTTGGGAAAAAAATGACCATTTTGTCCCCAATTCACCAAAAACTCAAAATTTCCCGATTAATTCCTAACAGCCTCTAAACCACTTCTATGCCTAAAACTAATTCAAATAACATGCATATAATCAATTTCATACATAAATACATATTAATAACACATTTAAAAGAAAAGAAAAAAATCTCCCCCCTAAAGGTCTCTTTAAAGGTTAGGTTCAGATTAATCTGAGGCGTTACAAATGTCATTTCCCATTGCCAGTCGCATATGAACCTAGAGAGTCACACATATATGTGTGAAGCTTTCGACTTGATTATCTCAGTCCTTGAGATAATTGGATAAAGTAGGTTATTAAGTTAATGCAGTTGCTAACCTGACCGTTCGATCGGTTCCGAAAAAATACAAGTCTTGGTGTATTGGTGTATTGGGTTGGATGTGAGTATATTTAGCCAATTCATTTATATGGGTTTCTCACATTAGATAATGAATAAGTGCTTAATAGGATATTTAATTTATGTGGGCCCAATCCACATTAGATAATGAAGAATAACACAATGGGCTTAAGTAATTAATTATTAGCTAATGGGCTTATCTTGAATTAGAGAGGCCCACCCTCTAATTTGGAAGATGGGTTTTACACTTATCTTAGTGGAGTTGTAGAGATTCTCCACTAATGCCCATATTTGTCTTATTAGCCATACATTAATTAATAATCTTGTCTCTAATTAATTAGTTGATGTTTTTATGTTGGTTTGGTCATAGCAAGGATGGAAAGATCATGGACTTAGGTATGGGATGATTATAATATTAATTATTCTTTCAATTGGGATGAATGTAATATTATTATTTTTAGGTTCCTTCTATTCTTTTGAGCCTATATGAGCAAATTTATTGTAATCTCACCTTGGTATGCCAAGGGTTATAATGTAATGGAAGCTATGAAGATTCAAGACAAATGGAGTTCAACCATGAGCTGTCTAGTGGAGTAAGTTCTCAAAGGAGCATGAAATGGTTTGTTTAAAATACAACCCTGGAACTCCCTTTCTTAATTACTTGTGGCTAGGAACTAGGCCCATAGAAATAGTCAATGATCAATCATATGTTATTCATTTTCAATTTATGTATGAATTCATGGTTTTCATGCATTTGGATATACATAAGATAATTGAAAATGGATAATATGCAAAGTGAGACCTAATTAAAATAAAAGCCTAAAACTCTTCCATTAAAGGGATAAAGTCTAAAACTCTCCATTAGAGCAACATATTCCAAAGATATTAAATAAAACACCAGATATATGGAAACATATTGTGAGTATTTAATTTGGAAGGCATGTTATTGAAAGCACAGGTTGCTTGTAGGCCCATAGAAACATTGCTGGGAAAGATCGACATTGTGCACCTAAGTCTTGCAATATTCAATTCTACGGATTTGCAGATCCAATAGATTGGACATAACTAGTGTTAAGGGCCACGATCGACATTATGCACCCGAGGTTCATAATATTAGGAGCCATTATTGATTGAACCTCAAATTTATTGTGATCATCTAGTGGTACTCACTTGTGGAATATCAAAGTAGCAAGATCAACATTGTGCACCTCAGTGACTTTGATATGTTTGTAATAACTCAATCACCCACTAGAAATCCACCCAACAAAATTTTTGTTTCCCATTTGGAAGTGTGGAATTCGCCAAGTTAGTGGGAGGACCATAAATGATTAAAGACCAAATCTTTATTGTGGTTATTAAATATGTTAATAAGATAACTAATGAACTTCTTACTTTCTATAGTATCTTCATTTGATCTTAATGGAAAATACCTCCATAAACCCATTAAAATTCATACTTGATCATCATAGGCTCATTGGGCCTAATTTCTCCGACTAGTTTCGAAACCTCAAGATTGTTTTGAATAAGGATCAAATCAAGTATGTCTTAGATTCTCCTATCTTGGGGCCCTTAATAAAGGGAGCTACTCTGTAGGAACATAAAACCCTCCAAAAATAAAAGGACGATGATCTACTACTTATCACTATATATTGTCATCTATGAAGGATGATATACAGAAGTTACACGAGAATATGAAGAGTGTTTACCATATTGTCACACATCTCTAGGAGATGTATGGTGAGAGGAATCGTCTTGCTAGGTATGACCTGCAAAATAGCTATTCAGGGCAAAGATGACAGAAGGGTCGACAGTGGGGGGAACATGTCCAACGTATGATTGGGCTTATCGAGGCTCTCGAGAACCTGGATTTTACGATGTACTTCCACTTGCTGTAATGCCCTAGGAATTGAAACCATAATTGAAAAATAATATAATCAGTTATTGGTCTAGGAACATCGAAATAACTAAAGATAATTTTTAAAACACAGTTACAATGCATTTGAGATACTATCCTAGAAAACGTCGGTGTCAATAACACTACTCGAAAAATAGCAATTCGGTTGACAGATGAATTTCTGATTCAAACTATGGGTAAAGAATCATATAATTATATATGTAATTATGGTGAAATTAAAGAGTTGAAAAATGTTTAGGAACACTGAAAAAGTAAGTAATGACAAAATAATAAATAAATGAAACTTTACGGGTATAATGGCAAAACAACTATCTGAGTTTCAGAATGGCTCTAAAAGTATTTTTATAATAAAGTATAGATAAAAATAAGTCATTTCAGTTCCCACTTTGAAATCTAATTCTTAGCAGAATTGTCATAATAAATTACAGAATAAGTTAGGATCAAAGTTCAATTTATGGATAGTTTAAGGACTTATTTATAATTTGCCATTTTAACTTACTATATAAGCATGCCTTAATAAATTTTTTGGCCATTTCTCTTCTTCCATCAAGCTTGGTCAAACCCGTCTTCTCAATTTCTTCCTCCATTTTCAAGTTATTTCTTAAAGAAAACCTAAAGGAAAATTAAATTAAACCTTTGATTCATTGATTTCCAACATTGGTTTGCTTGGAAAATCAAAGAATTTCAAGATTAGTTGGCTTATGATTTTCGGTCCACACTTCATTCAAAGGTAATGAGTTGATTTGTTTGGTTGATTTATATGTTCTAGATGATAAAATAGATGAGTTTAGTGTTTAATTGCATCAATTGATGCATTTGGTAACTTTTTCCCAATTTGAAACCCTAGGTTGAAGTTGTGTGATTTGGCTATTTGATTTTGTATTAGTTAATATTAATTAAGCTTAGAATATATTAATTGGAGGTTAATAGACGGATTAAATTTTATTTTGTATTAGTTAATATTAATTAAGCTTAGAATATGCTAATTGGAGGCTGATAGATGGATTATATTTGATTGATTTGATGTAGAAAATCAAGAATTGGAAAGTTACTATTTTTGCCTACTTTGAAGGAATTGGTGGCAAATAAATTTTGCTAGCTTATTCGGAGTGCTAGGTGAGTTTAATATGCATTATTTAACATGCCTAAAGTATTGAATTGATGATTGGAAATCTCCCCCATTTCTTCATGTTTGGCCAAATGGGGTAATACCATTCATGTCTTTGATTTTGCTTTGTTTTGCCTTTGGAATTCCATGCCATTTTGATCCTTTTAATTGTGTTTATTGTTTTCAAATTGATGTTTGTTGTGTTGCCTACATTGTGAGCTATTTATTGATAACATGGTCAATGTCAATATTGCACCATAACCTAGCCAATTTGTCCATCCATTGTTGCATACCAAGTGTTTGATGAAATGCCTAGTCCAAAATCCATAGGCCTACCATTGATTTTTTCCATAGGCTTACCATTTGAATGCCATCATTGCTAGCGACATTGGCATGCCAATTGAGCCAACTTCTTGACTTGATTTGTCCAACTTTTGATTCCTTCCAATGTTAATTGCTAATTGTAATACCATTGTTAATTGCTTCTTATACTGCTTATCCATTGCTTAAATGCAGTCTCGTTTGATTATTCATGAGTTACTGCTACTTGATGAGATTGATATTGTATATTGATATCTATTGAATTGTTCCATGCTTTTATTGACTCTAATGAGATTTGATAGAGCTGCCTCACTGACAGGGGAGTGGGTACATACTATCGGCAATGTGCACATTGTATAATGATACCCTAGCCGGGAAGGGTTAACAGTCTTAGCCATAAGACCTGATCAGTCTTATGTTTATTGATACATGATGGATACATGTGATATGCGTTTCATGACCCTTTATCTTTCTTATCCATGAGATATATTTTCCATTGATTTGATTATTGATTCTATAGTCACCTACTATAGTCTGATTCTGTATTCTGACATTGTTGAGCAGATTGATATTGTTTAGTTATCTGCCTATTATATATTGATATTCCAACCTTTATTTTTTGTTGATGCATATTAGATTCACTGAGTATCTTTTATACTCACCTTTGCATTGTTTCCCCTTTCCATGTGCAAAGTACTAGGCAGATTCCCGATTGTTACTTCCCGAGGAATTCTGCAGGTTCTGTAACAGTGTAATTATTTAAAACACTATATTTTGTATGTATATATTTTAGTAGCTCCATGGGTTGTATAATGGTATAGTTAGATTATGTATATGTATGTATGGCACATTATGGAGTATAATTAATGTTATGGCATGAGATGATGATTGTTACAACCAATTGCAGTATGAATTATAGACAGATTAGAGAATGTCAGAATGAATTGTAATTAGGTAATTGATTAATAAATTGATCATAATTGTTATTAGTATGTGATACTGGGTTCTATGGGTGTCGGTCACCTCTGGCATCTCTTGCATCTTATGATCATCATGTTCCAAAATCGGGACGTGACACTTCCAGACTAATTTGATACTTTAGTCATTGTCAGACTCATATTTGGGCCTCATTATGAACTATCATATGATCAATATAGAGTCCACCTTGGCAAATTTTCTGAACCTTATAGTCATGGTAGAAAAGGTCATGAAGGGAGAAGCTAAAGGGAAAGAGAAGGCTATTATTGTGGATCCTCTTACAAGGCCAGAAAAAGGAGAAGCAAGAAGAAGAAAGTTGACCCCTTTAAGCTCAATGGAGGGGTTGAGAAGAACTAGAAGGAGAAAAGGAAGTGCAGTGCAACAAGGGGCAGGTATTTCCACTGCTAAGAGAAGGGACACTGGAAGAATGATTGCCCCAGGCAGAAGGGCAAAGGCAAGGAGAAATGATATGATATGTCTCTTTCTTGCTATTCTGACGTGTTTTCTCATTCCTCTGTTACATGGATCCTTGATTCAAGTGCTAGCCCATATGTGTGTGCATCTTTGCAGGATCTGGTAAATAGTGAAGGCTTGAGAGGTGAAGAGGTGACTCTAAAGATTGGCAATGGAGCTAGTGTAGCAGCCAAGGCCATTGGATCCACCTCTATTGATATTCATGATCATGTTTTGCTTTTAAAAGATGTTTTGTATATACCCAATGCTTTGTAATACCCTAGGCAACCCTATCTTATATGCATGATATAGTTTTTATTTTATGGTTTGAAATCATTGAAATGAATAGAAATAATTTTAGAGACACAGTTAGATTACAAATGAGATACTTTTCCAAAAATCATCGGTGTCGGAAACACTGCTGAGAAAATAGCAGTCCGGGCAATAGATGAATTTATGATTCTAACTAAGGGATAAATTACCATACATATGAATGTGTAATTATGATAAAAAGAAAGAGGTGAAAAATGTTTAGGAACACTGAAAAAGTAAGTGATGACAAAACCGTAAATAAATGAAACCTTGAGGGGTATAGTGGAAAGTGGTCTATCTGAGTTTCAGAATGGCTCTGAAACTATTTTTATAATTAAGTATAAATAAAAATAAGCCTTTTGAATCCCCACTTTGAAATTCAATTCTCAATAGAATTGTCAGAATAAATTACAGAAGAAGTTGGGGTCAAAGTATGATTATTGGATAGTTTAAGCACCACAATGGAATTTTCCATTTTGACTTAATATTTAAGATTTACCTTAGGAAAATTTTGCTATCTTTGTCTTCCTTTCTAGAGTGGCCGAACCATCTTCCTCATCTTCCTCCACATTTCCAAGCTTGATTCCTTAAGAAAAACCATAGAAAACTTAAAATCAAACCTTGTTCTTCCATTTCCAACACATTTCTTTCTTTAAATCACAGAGAAATTCAAGGAATTTTGGAAAAAAAATTTTGGGTGGAATCACCAATTGAGGTAACCAATTAGCTTGTTTGATTTTATGGTTTGTTTAGATGATTTAGATGTTGAATTAGATGGGTTTAGTGTTTGATTGCATCAATTGATACATTTGAACACTTTTCCCTCATTTTCAAACCCTAGCCTAAGTTGTGTGATTTGGCTATTTGATTTAATGTTGGTTTATGTTGTTTAAGCTTAGAATATGCTAATTGGAGGGTAATGGATGATTAATTTGTGGTTCATTTGTTATAGAAAATCAAGAACATCAAAGTTGCCATTTTTACCTCATTTGAAGCAATAGGTGGGAAATCAATTTTCCAAGGCAATTTGGAGTGCTAGGTGAGATTAATATGCATCATTTATCATGTCCTCAGCATTGAAATTTGAATTGGAAACCTATATTGAAAACCCATTGTTGGCCGAACCACATTGGCACTATTTACTCTATGTATTTTGCTTTGTCTTCCTTTGAATTCCTTAGCCATTTTGATCCTTTGAATGTTGTTTAATGTTGTATATTTATTGCCTATTGTGTTGCCTACAATGTGAGCTTGTTGTTGGATAATTGGGCAATGCCAACTTTGCTCCAAAATCTAACCTAATGGCTTGTCCAACTTTGCTCACCAAGTGTTTAATAAAATACCTAGTTATTTTGCCATAAGCCTATTACATTTTCATCCATAGGCCTACCAATTTCAATGCCATTGTCACCAATGACATTGGCATGCCAATTGTACCTACCGTTTACCTATGTATAACCAACCTATGTTCCATACCATTGTTAATTACCAAACCAAATGCCATTGTATTTCTATTGCTTATTGCTATTCCATTGATTAGATTGCTACTTGAAATGATTGATATTGAGATATTGTTACTTGGTGATACCATTGTTGCATAATGGTATCTAATGACATGTTTCACACTTGTATTGACCCTAATGTGGTTTGACAGAGCTGCCGCTCCGATAAGATAGTGGGTATATACTGTCGGCAATGTGCATATTGTTTATTAATGCCTTAGCTGGGAAGGGTTAATGGACCTAGCCATAAGACTTGATCAGTTTTATGTTCATTTATATATGATTGATCGTGTGATTACACATAGTCTACATGTTTCATAGCCTTATATCTGTCTTACCTATGTGATACCATTTCTTTGATATGATTATTGACCTATCTGTCATTCCTTGTTATTGATTCTGTAATATGATTATATTGAACAAATTATCATCATTTCTTCCTTTGTTATCATTTATTATTGATCCAAACTTCTTTTTATTGGTGATACATATTAGATTCACTGAGTATCTTATATACTCACTCTTTCCTTGTTTACCATTTTCAGGTGAAGAGTAGATAGCAGAATTCCAACTTCTGACTCTCTATGGATTTCTGCAAACTTTTGATAGCAATGTAATTATATTAAATACAATATTTTGATGTTCATGTTCTAGTTGCTCCATGGGGTATGTATGGGTTAGTTAGGATATGAACATGTATATATGATATATTATGGAGTATGAGTATTGATATGACATGTTATAATGGATCTTACAACCAACAGTATTATAATTACAGACAGTTTACAGAATGACAAAATAAATAGTAACTAAGTAAATTGATTAATTAATTAATGGTTATAGATATTTGCATATGATATTGGGTTCTACGGGTGCCGGTCACCATTAGCATCTCCTGCATCTTAGGACCGTCGATATCTGAAATCGGGTCGTGACATGCTTATAGTAACCTTATCTTTGTATCCAAATTAACTTTGTTAGGATACAAACTGTTGTTTAAGAGAGATGTCTATATTTTATATTTTGATAATACAATGGTTGGCATAGGTTATGTACTTGATGGGCTTTATTACTTATATAGTAATGGTAAAGCAATCCCAATGATATATGATATTAATGTCATGATTAGGAATAGCTCTTGTTCAAAATTTCTATGGCATTTGAGACTAGGTCATATTGTTGAAGACCAACTCCTGAGGTTGGAGAAATAGGGAATCCTAGATTCAGTGGGTTCTAAACCATATCCAACTTGTGAGTAATGCCTTCAAGGCAAGATGACTAGGTCACCTTTTGTTGGACAAAGAGAAAGAGTTAAGAAAATTTTAGAGCTAATACATATTGATGTGTGTGGCCCATTCAGCATAATGGCTAGATCTAGATTTTCCTATTTTATCACATTCAAAGATGATCTTTTGAGATTTGGTTATATGTATGTGATGAAGCACAAGTATGAGGCCTTTGAGAAATTCAAAGAGTGCAAGTGTGAGGTGGAGAATCATAAGGGCAAGAGTATTAAAACCTTACAGTCTAAATAAGGTGGGGAGCACTTAAGTATCGAGTTTAGAGCCTTCCTTAAGAAGCATGGTATTGTTTCACAGGTTACTCCTCCTAGTACACCCTAACTTAATAGAGTATAAGAAAGGAGGAATTGTATATTATTAGACATGGTATGCAGCATAATGGTTATACTGATTTGCCTACAAACTTGTGGGAATATGCATTGTAAACTACTTGTTATAATCTAAACCATATTCCGTCTAAGTCTATCCCTACGACTCCTTATGAGATGTGGCATAGTAGGACCCCAAGTCTTAAACACATTAGGATATAGGGTTATCCAACCCATATAAGGAAGTTAAAGGTTAACAAATTAGAGGATAAGACCGTGAAGGGTAGGTTTTATTGGTTACGCTATGGGATGTTTAGGATATTATATTTATCTTCTAGAACAATTGACCATTGTTGTTAATCGGGATGGAGTTTTTCTAGAGAAGGAGTTTCTCCAAGAAGGTGGAAAGGGTAGGAAGATAGACTTAGATGATGGCTCATCCATTAAAATCCAACAAGATGATCCCATTATGGTTGATCAACCCAGTGAAGAGCCTATACTAGTCACTTATGCCTCCACAGTAGTTCTTCGTAGATCAAGTAGTGTATCTCATCCTCAAGAGAGATATGGGTTTCACTTACAGAATGTTCATGATTTATTCATTCTTAGTGAAACTAGATTTTCAGATGATCCTACTTGTTATGAGGAGGCTATGTCGGACATAAACTCTTCTAAATGGCTTGAGGCTATGCAATCTAAGATAGATTTCATGTATGCAAACTATGTCTGAGAGCTAGAGGACCCGCCTGAAGGGTTGTTTCCATAAGGTTTAAATGGGTTTATAAGCTTAAGATTAGCACATACGAAATGGTTGAGACCTATAACGCATGGCTTATGGCTAAAGGTCTTTGTCAGCATCAAGGTACTGACTATAAGGAGACTTTTTCCCCGTTAGCTATGCTTAAATCTATTTTGATCCTATTAGCTATAGCAGCATACCATGATTATGAGGTCTGGCATATGGATGTCAAGATGGCCTTCCTTAATGGTCACATAGAGAAAAACATATTTATGGAACAACCTAGGGGTTTTAAATCCCAGGATAGCTCAAAAGTGCGCAGGATTAGAAGATCCATTTTTGGACTCAAGCAAGCCTCGAGGAGCTGGAATCATCATTTTGGTGAAGCCATTATATCATATGGTTTCATTAAGAATGTTGATGATCCCTATGTGTATAAAAAGGTTAGTGTGAGCAAAATTACCTTTCTGGTCTTGTATGTGGATGATATTCTATTAATAGGGAATGATGTTTGAATGTTATCGGATGTAAAACTATAGTTATCCCAAACTTTCTCTATAAAGGACTAAGGGGATGCGACCTCTATTCTCGAAATTTGGCTCAATTGGGATAGAGCAAAGAGAATGATAGGGCTATCCCAGAGTCTGTACTTGGAAAAGGCGTTGAAGAAATTCAACATACTTGATACCAAGAAAGGACTGTTACCTGTACGGTACAATATCCATCTTTCCAAGGAGATGTGTCTTAAGATACTTGAGCAAAGGGAGCATATGGGCAAGATTCTGTATGCTTCAACCATTGGAAGTCTAATGTATGTTATATTGTGTACAAGGCCCGATATCGCATACGTGGTTAATGTGACTAACTGGTTTCAATATGTACGTGGTTAGTGTGACTAACTGGTTTCAATATGTACGTGGATAGTATGACTAACTGGTTTCAATATAATCCAGGTGAGGAGCACTGGATTGCAGTTAAGGCTATCCTAAAATACCTGAGAAGGACCAAGGATTTAACATTGATATATGGAGGAGGGATATCTAAGTTAATGGTTTTATGGATTTTGACTTCTAGTCAAATGTGGATGATAGGAAATCTATCAGTGGGTTTGTGTTTACCTGTAACGGAGAGGCAATAAGCTAAGAGAGCTCTAAGCGGACCACCACTATGGACTCCACCACATATATGTTGCTGCCTTGGATGCCATAAAGGAAGCAATTTGGATTCGAAATTTCATCATCGAACTAGGAGTGGTTACTTCTATTGAGTCTGCAATCCCTCTCTACTACTACAACAGTGGAGCCATAGCTCATGGAAAGGAGCCTAGGTCTCACCAGAAATCAAAAAATATTGAGCATCGTTCCATATGAGCAGGTAGATTGTTAGGAGAGGCGATGTAGCTTATAGAAAATTGCTTCAGCTGAGAACTCGAATGATCTTATAACTAAAACTATGTCACAACGCCAACTAGACCATCATCTGGATAGGATGGGTCTAAGGTATTGTAAGGAATAAGTCTAGTGCAAGTGGGAGTTTGTTAATGTATATGTGCCCTGGGAGCCAAACTATTGTTATCTTTGTATATATTTTTATAACCAAATCCCCTTTATTACAATACATGAGATATTCTCCATTTGTGTTCATTTTATATTTATGTGGAGAATATAGTCCATAAGTACTTGGTAGATAAATATTTCTCATTTGATGAGAATGGAGTGACCATTCGATATAGTTCAAGTACTTTAAATATGTTCATGGTTGTTGGAATCTTAACTAGGGCTGCACTAGCTCCAAAAAGGCCATCACCTCAGTTTTTCTTCCTAGTCAGTATGGTTTACTAATGGAACGAAAGTGGTGGGTCACTATTTGTATGACTAGGTGTCATGATAAACACGTGGATGCTTATTAGTTGAGTGATCGAATAATAATGCTGAATGAGAATGATATGGACTTCACTGTCTGTCAATCATTTGTTATCCATAATCATCTTTATGCATATAGTCCTTTGACTTGAGATGATGCATGTCACTTATATAGGTGGTTGACGTTTCTTACTACTTACATGATAGGACTATCCAAGCAATGATATATGGCATGTGGTAGCCTTAACTATTTGTAAAGTGGGGCGTGGCGATTGACCAAGAAAGGATTTGTTCTTCTAAGTGACTAGAGCTAAGATCCTATGCCATTAGATTCTTCTCTATATGAAATCCCTGGCTAAGATGTTATTGTCGAGAATGGAGTCAGTGATATGAATATAGTATCTTAATTTTAGTTTTGATGGTTTCATGACCCTAACCAATTGATCAAAATCTTGAATGAAGGGATTTGAGTGCATGATAATCATGATCAGTGGTTTCATGGAATATGGACCACTCTTTGTACATTTGTATTTGATTGGTTAGTCATGGAACCTATTGTTAAGGGTTAACCATAATTTATGGGAATCGATTAGGAACGAGAATTCCCTTAATTGATTGAGATAGGTTTTCTCGTGACTTTCCAGATAATGTCATTTCCCATTGCTAATCGAACATGAACCTAGAAAGTCACATATACATATGTGAAGCTTTTGACTTGATTATCTTAGTCTTTAAGATAATTGGATATAGTGGGTTATTAAGTTAATGCGGTTGCTAGCATGATCATTCGCACGATTCCGAAAAAATACAAGTCTTTATGTATTGGTGCATTGGGCCGAATGTGAGTATATTAGGTCAATTCATTTATGTGGGTCTGTCTCATATTAGATAATGAATAAGGTCTTAATGGGCTATTTCATTTATGTGGGCCTAACCCATATTAGATAATGAAGAATAGCATAATGGGCTTAAGTAATTAATTATTGCCTAATAGGCTTGTCTTGAATTAGAGAGGTCCACCCTTTAATTTGAAACATGGGTTTTAGGTTTGGCTTAATAAAGCTGTGGAGATTCTCCACTAAAGCCCATATTTGTCTTATTAGCTATAGATTAATTAATTAATAATCTTTTCTATATCTAATTAAGATTTCTGAAGAAGTTAATCTTTTCATGCAAGGCATCATTAGTTAAGTGGAAGACAATGATTGACACTTGATGTATTAATCACACTCTTGTCTCCCACTAATTTTGCAAGATGAAAATTTTGGACAAAATTAAAAGGAAGAGATCTAAAATGGCTAGCCATCACTTGTTTGAGAGAGCAAATTTTGGTTTTTTCTCAATTTTTAAAAAACTCCCATAAGAGAAAAAAAAAAGATTTTTAAAGTTGTTCTTCTTCATTTTTTTATATCCTTTGTGTGTATTATGGTACATTCTAGAGAAGTGTATTGTTAGCACCTTTTTGAGACTTGTGATCCCTTTGCATTTGGAATCCTTTAGTGGAATTTGGGCTTGGACTAAAAGAGAACCACCATGACAAGAGTACCTAAGCATTGAGTGGGAAATTCCAAGTTGAAGGCCTTGCACTTGTGGACCAACTAGAGGCATCACTTTTAGGGTGCTTAGGTAGTTTCCTCTTTTACATTTCTTTAGGTATATTTCTACCTTGATTATGTTTAAGTTTGGTCCTTACATGGTATTTTGGCTAGTAATGGTTGATCCTTATTTGCATGCACTTGAGAGACTTTATACGTTTCTATTGCATTGAGTCTTTTGTGCATGTTTCCCTCCCAACAAATGCTTAGAATTGGTTTGTACAGCACATGGAAAGTAGCCATATAGTGATACTCCACCAATATAGGAATAATTGAAGAAAAGTATGATGGATGAATTTCTAATTTAAGGAGAAAGGGAAAGCAGGACAGTTCAATTTGAACAGTTGAAATAAGAGGAATTTAATTATTTCTAAGTATGCTAAAGAGTTTAACAGACTTAGTAGATTTGCCAAAAGTATTATGCCTATCGAAGCAGCGAAGATTAATTGGTTTAGGAGGGGATTAAATGCTTCATTGTACAATGCACTATTAGCTACAGATTTCACTTCGCTGATGAAGTTAATTGATAAGGCAAAGCAAATGGAGGCAAAATACAAAGAAGATGGGGCTGAACAGGATCATAAAAGAATGGGAAAGCAAGGTGGCCAAAGTAAAGAAAGAAGTAGTTTTAAGTCTAAAGCTCCTGAATCCATGGACAGAAAGACGCAAAGTCCATCAGTAAAAAGTTATAGAAGAGGCCAGAATAGAATGAATGTAGAGTCATCAATTTCTAGAATTTCTTGTGGTGCTTCCAGAATAGTGCAACCAACACAAAGTCTTCTTACCTATGTAAGTTGTAAAACGAAGTATAGAGGTGAATTTAGATACTCTACAAGGGCATGTTTAAAATGCGGGCAACAAGGACACTTCATAAAAAATTTTCCTTCATAGGGTGATCAATAAACTACACCAGCTGCTTCACAACCAACTGTTTAAATGTGTATAAACGAAAATAAAAATAAGGAAGCAAAGGCAGCGGTTAGGGGAAAAGTTACAGTACAGGACAACCACCATATGGTAAAGGACAGGGGAGAGATTTTGCGGTGAATCAGTAGGAAGCTCAAAAATCCAACACGGTGGTAATAGGGATGGTTCTTATTTATAAAGAATTAGCTCCAATTTTATTTGATTATAGGGCCATTCACTCATTTCTATCATTATATTTGGGATGTAAATTCAGAAAGAAAAGGGAACTAATGAATATACCCCTAGAAATATTTACGTCATTAGGTGAAAACACTAAAGTGAAGTATGTGTATAAAGCATATGTAGTATATATAGATTGTAGAAAACTATCTGTGAACTTGATAGAACTACATGTATTAGAAATTGATGTGATTCTAGGAATGGATTGGTTAACTAACCATTATGAAATCATTAATTGTCATGAAAGTAAGATAGAATTTATTTCTGAAGAGTAGGATAAATTTATGTATGAAGGTGAAAGAAGTGATATAAGAACCAGATTGATTTCTACTATCGGAGCAAGAAGATTTTTAAAAAAGAGATGTCAAACATATTTAGCTAGTGTAATAGACACTTAGGAAACTTCTAAAAGGATGGTGAAAATTCCTAAAATCAATGAATTTATCGATTTTATCCATAAGAATTACCAGGATTATCTCCTGAAAGGGAGATTGAATTTGAGATAGAAGTTTATCCTTGTACCAACCCAATATCGATCCCTCTATATAAGATGGCCCCTACTCAGTTGAAGGAATTAAAAGTATAATTACAAGAATTGTTAGATAAAAGATTCATTAGGGCAAGTAGTTCACCTTGGGGAGCACAATTATTATTTGTGAAGAAGAATGGTGGTTCCCTCTAAATGTGTATTGACTTTCGACAGTTCAATAAAGTGACTATTAAGAATAAATATCAACTTCCCCGAATTGATGATTTGTTTGATTAATTGCAAGAAGCACATTATTTTTCTAAGATTGATCTCAGATCAGGTTATCATCAACCTCACAATTGGAAAGAAGACATACCGAAGACTACTTTTAGACTTCGATACAGTCATTAAAATTTTTTGGTATTTTCCTTTGGTTTAAACAATGCTCTAGCTACATTTATGGATTTAATGAATTGGGTTTTTAAGCCATATTTGGATAAGTTTGTCATTGTATTCATTGATGATATACTTGTCTATTCTAAAGGTAAAGAAGAACATGAGAAGCATCTAAGAATCGTATTGTAGACAATATATGAGCACGAATTATATGTCAACTTGTCAAGATGTGAATTTTGGTTGAATGAAGTATGTTTTATGGGGCATTTAGTAGGCAAAGACGGAATTGAAGTAGATCCAAAGAAAGTGAAAGTTATAGCAAATAGGCCACATGTCACGACCTATTTTTAGACCATGATGGTCCTAGGGTACGGGTAATGCCAAGGTGACCAGGACCTCAAAGAACCCATGCTTTTATATTAACTTAACTTTTACAATCATAACTTAACCTGTGATACATTCAGGTGATAATTTTTTTTTAAACATCATAATATGCATAGAGAAAAACTGACAGAGTTTCCTTTATAACTCTGACTTAAGCTATCCATAAAATATATAAATTGCACTTCCAAATAGCATACATCCCCTTTTAACCTCCAGTAGTCAATCACAACTCAATATGCACTTCAATATTTGCATTCATAACTCATATCATATATACATCATATTAACATATCCATATTATTTCTGGTTATCATTTTGATCATATTAGACATAGACTCTTAACTAATCCAAGCCCTCTATACATTATATACCAAGAAATCTCTATACACATAAGTGACCTCAAATACATACATCTGTGATCCAAGGCTGAAGATGATGTAGCCAATGGATGACTGCCTCACTGAGGTCCTGAAAACATATAATCATTGAGGGGGTGAGTATAACATTATACTCAGTGAGCCAATATATATATATGAGTATGCAATATTATTCATGAGCAGTCACATCTATCCATTAATGATCCATAAATAAGAATGCTGGTAATAGCATGATGAAATACATATCATGAACCATAATGCATATAATATAACAGGAGCCTGTAACATATCAGATCATATCATATAGTAAAATGAGCTGTCATTTCTCTTCCATCACATAACTCTCCAATTACATCATTTCCAACCACATCTCTCCCTGGCATAGGGAATTTACCCCTCCCTAGCAGAGGTCATAACAGATATCTGTGATCACAGCCAATGGTTTATTTCTACACCATCGAAGTAGTTCTGTTATAACATATTATATGCAGATGTCTCATATAACAATGAATATAGCATAATTATATCTCATATGGCTGTGAAAATGTCATAAATATATCCATAATCAATAATGTAACAAATTTAGGTCATGTCAAAAACTTGCCCGGGAGGGCCCAAATTGCGCTGCCACAACTGCCTCCAAAATTACGGGTTTGTTTCTCATTCTTCAGGCACTTTCTGGTTTTCCTTGAAATCAATATATACATGGCATTTTCTATATACCAATAACAAATACATATATATAATAGACAATTGGGCTTGGTTTCATATCAAAAAGATTTTCAGAATAACTTTTATAACAATTCAAAGTTTATGCCAATTATAGGCATTTCGGTAGCTCTATTTTAGGTCATATTGGCAAATCTGCCCAAAAATGGATCATTAATGGTTTTCAAGCAAAGATATCATTTCATATGCATAAATGCATGACTTATGAATGAATAATGCATCAATCATGTATATAGACTCACCTCTATAAAAAATCCCCAAATATTACTCAATCAGGCCTAGTCAGCCCATGATTCTCCGTTTGCAGCTCTAGCTCGGGACGATTCTCCTATATTCACCAATTCACTCCAATAAGACTTATAATCAACATATTACTCATTAAAACACATATCAAAACATATTAAAACATAACAACATACATAAACACACATTATGCACATACTGAACATCAAAGGTCCTATTTCACTCTTTTAATACTTTTCATATCTTTCATGCATCAAATGCATTTCTATCACCATAGTTCATTCACATTACACATGTTTATCATTATAATGCTAAGTTATGAACTTCCAAACACTTAGCTCAATATTTCATACCAAACACACACCAAATTTCAAGTATACTTTCAAATCACTTGTACCATTCAATCTTTCCACATTTAAACTTATACATTTCAATTATTTATACCATTATACTATATTCAAACCTTACTTATTTGCATTAACCTAACACCTTAAAGTAGTAAAGTCCACATTGTCCCACTTTAATGGAAATCATTCCATTCATCCATTTTTCAACACCAATCAAACATACAACGTATATATACACCAAATACATAACATTCATTCATATATACCCATCATTTATCAAAGTATCATTCACCACTAAGCTCTTCAAAGTTTCGGCCAAACCAAGATTCATTCCTAATGAGTTCATTCCCATCATTTAACCATCAATTCATGTTAAACACATCAAATATACATCATTCATACCTTTAAAACCATTTAAACATCAAAATCACACATCAATATTCAAGCACCTCATTTCGACCAAATCAAAACATTAACCAAATGGATTTGTTTCTTTCTTTTAACCACAAATTCATATCATACACATGATTTAAACATCATTTAAACCAAAAGAATCATCAAAATCATACTTTGATTCAAAGTTCTTCCTATTAGGGTTTCAATCCAACTTTTTGAATTTCATCCATTCAAAATATGTTTTGAACATCAATAATCATCAGAGAACACCATATAATCATATTTGAATCAAAAGAATTACAAAACCATTAACTTACAAAAAGTTCTTCAAAAACTTCAAACCATCCATTTTTCAATGCCATTTCATTAATTAACATATATAAACATCAAATGTATAACATTTAAGCATTTAAACCTAACAAACACCAAAACACAAGCCACCATCCTTGTTCATCACATTCGGCCAAAGTAACATTCCTTCTAAATGGATTTCTTTCCAACATTTAACCATTAATTCATCACATATGCATCAAATACAACTCATTCCATCATTTAAACACATAAAACGACAAATGCACACCAAACCCTGAGCACCTTAAGTTTCAGCCAAGCTAGTTTCCATTCCAAATCAATTTGTTTCAATCATTCCACCATCAAGTCATGTTATATACATCAAATAAACAACATTTGATTAAAACAATTTACAATTTATCAAAATCATACTTTGATTCAAAGTTCTTCCTATTAGGGTTTCAATCCATTCTTTTGAATTCTAACCATACAAAATATGTTTTGATCACTACATAATATCAAGGAACATCATATAAACATTATTGAATCAAAAGAAATCAAAAACCAACAACTTACTAAAAATTTTTCAAAATCTTCCTTGAATTAAATTGTTACTTTTTCAAGTTTTTCCTTAAATTCTATGGTTAGATTAGTGTTTAGGATGATGGAATCTACCTATTTTTATCAAAAATTGAAAGAAAAATATAAGGAATGGTGGTGGTGGATGGTGGCCGAAATGGTGGAGAGAGAAGAATGAAGTTTGCTGCAACTTTTCCTTTGATAAAGATGATGAACAATGAAG
>CANXYC011644721.1:0-27716 GCA_948193065.1 Aleurites moluccanus
TGTTGGATTGCATCTGTTTGTTGTGCTTTGTGTGATGCGTATAATCAAACAATTATATGACAAAACAAAACCAAAATTAATAAAAATAACCATTTCAACAAAATTATACAAAAAAAAAAAAAAAAAAAAAAAAAAAAAAAGAAATTAAGAACAGTTTCTTGAATTCAAGGTTTCATATTTTGATGGCTATGAAAACACATTCTTGAATACAAGATTTCATCTTTTGAAGGCTATTAAATTTAAGATTACCTTTTGGTATGGATGGGGTGGCTCACGATTGATAATATCTTGGTCCAATTGTCTTCTGAATCTTGATTGATAGGCTTGTTTGATGAGCATAATATGACTTGATTTTCTACCCACAAAAATTTGAACAAGAACTTTGAAATTAATATCACCTTGTTCAAGAGCTTCCTTTGTCACAATAGCATCACGTTCATGTGGGTCTATCATCCACATAGACAAGGCTGCACAAACTTCAGATCCTGCGATTTTAGCCTCATTTTTTTGGCCACTAGGGACATACATCTTTTCAAGAAAACTTGTTATGTCCTCTCCATACATTGCCTTGTAAGTCTCTCTAATTTGTTGCCTTTCAAACTTGGACCGGCTAGCCAATGATCTAACCAATTTGTTTAGCCTTCCCCAAGAATCATGAATCTCTTTGCATTCTATCTCAAACCCTAGGCTAGAAGAAGTTGGAATCAGGGTACCCATATTTAAAGGATCAGGATTCTGGGTTTCTAATGTATATTTAGAAGAAGCCATTTGGTGGTTTTATATAGGCAAGCCATAGCTTGGGGCCAAAGGAAGGGATTTTGCTCTAGTGGGGGTGTGGGTGTACTTTTAACTTAGGACAAACAAGGTTAAAACATAAAGTGAATACAAGAAACTTCTCTTCTTTTTGTTTTTTTTTTTAATTAAATTAGGAGACAGGAGTGGGTTAAAACTTGAAATTTTACAATTCTAAAAATTAGTTAAAATATTTTTTTTAACATCTGTATTTAAATTATTGATTAGATATCATTAATATAAATTTAATATGTTTTAGCAATAAAAATTTTAAAATTATTTACCTTTTAAATTACTTTAATATTTACATATATTGGGAGTTATAAACTCTAAAATATAATTAATTCTATCAATGGTAAATAAAAAAAATTATTTTAATATTTCTATCAAAAATAATTTTAATTTCAATACCGAATAGACTCTGAGTCTATTTTGGGTTGAAATGAAGTGTAATACTTTAAAGACCATTTTACATGCCATATGAATTTTGTTTTGTAGCTAATTTTCATGGATTTCCAACTAGACTGCGACTAAGAAATGTGTCCTCTTTTTGGCAAACTTTTTAATGCCCATTCCAAGGGCCATTCCTTTTTTTGATTGGCCTCTCTGTGCAATTCTTTCTCTAAGGAATTTGAAAGATGGAAGCCAAATTGCAGTTTATTTCTGGTCCATTTAATGCATTTCCTTTTACTTTTGGGGTGATTTTAATGAAGTAGGGTGTTTTGACATATTGGTCCAACTTGAACTTGAGTTAGGCCACCATATTATTTGATGTTGTCATAGACTTTAAAGCAAGTACATGGAAAGTAATTTTATTGAATGAGTTGGCTAAAAGGCAATTATAAAACTTACCTTTCACATTAGAAATTACTTTTCAGTGGCATTATAACTCATTTCTTATATATAGTATAGTATTAATTTCATTTTTCGATTTTATGTTTACTTTAAGAGATTAATGATTCAAATAGTTGAAAAACAACTAATTATATGATATTCAATTTTGAGTTTGAGTAATTGAATGCATACAATTTTTATTTTTTTTGTTATTATATATAAAATGATTTTACAAATTAATTTATATAATATAAAGGAAAAAAAATAAGATAGAAGCTTCTGAGCATTTGGTCAGAGCACACACTAAACACTAACAACTCAATCATTGGAATAACCACAGCGAAATTCTATTTAACTTTGTATTTATATAAATATTAATTTGTAATCTTTTGAAAAATAAATATTTTGTTTTTTATCTGAAAATTATTTTATATTGGGATATTAAAGAGGGAAAAAAACAATTATTTGTAACTTAATTTCAAAATAAAAAATACATTAAATTTGTATAAAATAGACTGATTTTGAATCTTAAAAATTTTAATTTGTAAATAAAATTGCAAGTAAAACAAACTTAACTTTTGGAAATTTTGGTATTCAACTAATATTATATGCTTATTAAGATCACATTAGCATTCAGTGACACTAACAAATTGAATTATTCATAGATTTAATTATTAATAGAATAAATAAACATAAAGTTTTAATGGATGTTTGGCTGCAAATAAAAATAAATAATGATATTAATTGATGTGTAAAGATGATAGTTGATAGAGCCAAACGCAGGGGACAAACAGAGAGACAGTGTCCAATAAAAGTCTAATGTGGCCTTCTCATTGCATGTTGACTAAGAAGAGAATTACTCACTTCCCCTTCTCCTTTCACTTTTTTCCTTTTACGAATTTACCCTTCTCACACCCATATGCATTACTTTTGAATTTTGATCAAAGTTTTCAAACTTTGCCTGGCATTCGTTCTCATCAAAGAAACATAGGGTTACGAATTAAGATGTTGAATCGAGATGGAATAGTAAGGAATTAAATTAGTAATAGTTATTTTGTGAGCTATTTATTATTCTTAATTTTTTATTTGTAAAGAAATTATAATAATATGATGAAAAAAATACATTAAAATGAGTGTTTAATTCAAATAATTAGCGTTTAATTTTAATTTATGATGATTATGTTTAATTTATGATGATCATCTAAAATTATATTTTTTATTTGAATAAAGTGTTGGAGTTGTTAGGCTAAATTAACTTTTAATTTGATTTTTAATTAATTTAACTCAATTAATCAGATTGAATTAATTCTGACAATATTGTTATTTATACATATAATAGAGATTTCATGTAAATTAAACTTCAATGAATTTAGATAATAAGAGAATATGCTACTCATTTTATTATAATTATATTTGATTTTTATTTGCTTATTTTTTTAGTCAATAAACAGTGAACTAATTTCTAAATGTATGATCTAAACTTGGACTATTGAACTTTACTCTTATGAAAAAAGAAAGTTAGGCTCTAGTTATTTTGCAAAAAATATTTGTTTAAAAAATATTTTATACATTTTATGAGATTTGAACTATTCAGAAAAATTAATCAATAAAAATATTTTCCTAATTATTATTTTAAAAAAAATGACTTCATCACAATGGCTATCATCAAACAACAATAACCACCAAAATTTATTTATTTTTTAATATTTTTCTCATATTTAATAATAAGCTTAAAAATTAAATTAATAATGCGTCTAAATATTTTTAATATAATTATTTTTTTAATATTACAACAATGTCATTTCAAAAAAAAACTGGTATATCTATCTTAATTTTTTTTTTTTAAAGTTTCAAAACAATATTTTGAATTAATCTATCAAACACTCAAAAAATCGTTTTAATATTTTTTAAATTTTAAAACGGCGTTTCATATTTATTTTAAATAGATTCAAACACCCCCTAAGTGCATCCCTAAGTGGTTTGTGATTTCCAATATATTTTGTTGGTTACTTTCTCTTATAAGGGTTTTAGTTAGTTTTTTATTAACTTTTTCTTGTGTTTTGATTGGTTTTCCAGCTTTTAATCTTTTTATTTGTAAAATAGTTTTTGGAAGGCATAGTTTTTTTTTTCCAATTTATAAATATTTTATATTAGAATAAATTATATATATTATTTACTAATATATATATATATATATATATATATATATATATAATACTATAGATTTTTAGCTAACCGATAATAAATTAAAAAAAAATAACGAGTTTCCATTGAAAAAAATACATATATTTTTAAAATAAATTAAAAAATATATTTATAATAATAATAAAATAAAAATTATAACCAATAATAAAAAGGATCCTGAAAATGGAAATCCTTGTACGTATATAGAAAAATGAATGATTGAATCTATCGAGTAATAAGCACTAAAGAATTTTCAAAGAAAGAAATTAATTTTCTTTTGCTTACTAAACAGACTAATAATAATCTGGTGTGCGTCAGATTCTATGCTACACAATTTATAAAAGTTATTTTTTTTATGGAGAAAAATTATTTTTTTAAAAGTGATATTTCTAAAAATAATTAATTATATGTTTGTATTTGGTAAAATATAATTTAAAAACTACTTATAAACTCATAAGAGTATTTTTATCTATTAATTTTTTAAAATTAATTACGTGTTTAATCTAAAATTCAACTTTCCTGAAAAGTTTCAATTTTTAATTTATTCAAAAAATTGAATTTTAACTATCTACATAATTGCTTTTATTAATTTTGATATTTATCAAACACTATAAATTGAGCTAAAATCAGATTATCATAAAAAAAAATTATTTTTTCCTCTCCATAAGCTGTGCCAAACGGGCACTAAGCACTGTTTGGTTTATCATCCTTAATTATTAATTATTAATATGTGCATTTTTAATTAAAAAAATTTATATTATTTGATTGACCAACTAAAAATTTCGATTATGATAATTTTTTTTTCAATCGATAAATCTCATAAGTTATTTTTTTTTGCGATTGACGATTTATCAATTACATTTTTATAGGAATAATACATTTAGCAATTATTTCATCAAACACCCCCTTAATTCAACAAGGATTAGGCCACAGGGGAATGTGATGCTCAACAGTCAACCGCCATTGAAAAGGGCCTAACTAAGTGAGAGAATCTTTAAACAAAAAAAGGGCAAAATGGGAAAAGTGTAAAGGAAAATGGTAATTATGAGAAGACTGAGGGGCATTTAGTACAAGTACATTCTCTGCTCACTTTGTTCTTTATTCTGTATCCAACTTGTCTTTTAATACTCCTCTCTCTCTCTTAGAATCTTCTTGCAGTGATAGAGAGGAACTTACATACAATGCAGGTTTGTTCTTAGTTTCTACTTCCAATTTATAAATAAACTAAAGCTCTGATTTTTCTGTATTTATTTTTTAATTGTAGTCAGAATATGAATTTTTTGAGATTGATTTTTATGGTTTTTGGTTGAAGGCAAGAACGGTTAAAGTGAAGAATTTATCAGATCTAGCAAGTGAGAGAGAGATTCATGAGTTCTTCTCTTTCTCTGGCGAAATCGAACACATTGAGATCCAACGGTGCGTTTTATATGTGCTTATATATATATAGGTTTTTTATTTATTTGTTTATTTCAAAGTCCTTTTGGGCTTCTGTTTGGTCGCTGAGAAAATGCATGGAAAGTAATCTGAGTGAGTTGAAAAAGGAAACTAGTATTATATAGTGAATTTTTTCAAGAAAAAAATATTTGTGTTCCATGGTTATTATGTTTGCTTAGTCGATGTTCTTGGTGTTGCTTTATCTTTGAATGCAGTGAGAATGGGCAATCAAAGGCTGCATTTGTTACATTCAAAGATGCTAAAGCACTTGAAATTGCATTGTTGTTATCGGTGAGTATGATTTTTTTTCCTTTTTCTCATTAGTATACTTTGCGTGGTTACTTGACATGATGAAATCAAATTCTTTGTGTGTGATTTACTTTGATCGCTGTGACTGCGATTGGTTGGTCTATAAGCAATTTTAAAGAATTGAATGTTTACATTTTAAGCAATTAAGTGGTATTCTTTAAGATTACCCAATAAAATTGACCACTTCTGATTTGGCCCAACTGTCCCAACTGTAGGCTGATAATTTGATTTAAATTAATTACAAGAATTGCATTTATTTGAAACACCATAATGAGTAAATTGAGTTCACATCTCGTTGATTTTTGTTTCAGAAAGTAGTAAGTGATGATCAATTTTATGCTACAATTTCAGGCAATATGCTTTGATTATTTTTGCTGTCTTTCTCTAGGAATGCAGTGTGTGCCACTGTGTTCTGGACCTCCTGGTTGAAGTGACTAGATTTGCATGCTTATTGATGTCTAAATTTTGTTCATTTTATGGTGAAATTACTTGGTGTATGCACAATAAGCTTTGTGTTACGGAATAAATAACCTAGTTCCAAGACTTATTTTTGCTGAAGGAGTTCTAACAAGTATTTTCATTTACTGGAACGTGATCTTAGAGGATGAAAATGATTCACTCTTAAGCAATATGAGCCATATGCTGATGCAATGCTTTTAAATTTATATTAAATCTACTAAAAAAAAAGATTATGCATTATTAGATTTTATATTAGAGATGTTTCCTTATGATGATTATCATATCCTTGGTTATTGTTTTGGAGATACAATTTCTGGAAAAGGATTATTTTCAGTCTCCCTACAGTGTTTTGGTTAACAGTTGTGGTGGAAACTCATTGTTCTTTAGTGCAAACTATGCCTTTTGAATGGTTAAGAGCATACACTTTGTATGCCTAGCATGATTAAGTGTGAAAGCCATATCTTTTGGTCTTCTGTTTGTGATTGACAATACGTTTCTGTTTAATATGATTAACCATCATACATGGAAAAGCTCTAGAAATTAAAATATTCATATTTGATGCAGGGAGCAACTATAGTGGACCAGATAGTAAGTATAACTCCTGCAGAAAACTATGTTCCAAATCGCGAGCTACAGGTAAAGGGATGAATGAATTCCTGCAACCTCAACGTTATTCAATATTATTGTCAAGTATCCATATTCAAAACTGAAATTTATGCAGGAAGTAAGAAGGGTGGACAATGCTGTATCTGCTGTTCCTGCTGAAAGTCATCAATCAGATGTTGAGGTTGGTAGAATTACCGGAGGCAACCTTATAGCAATAAGATAGATTTATTTGTCAAAATGTAGAACCACCTATTGATAGATATTAGACTGTCTGAAAGTGGAAAAGCTGTTGAAAAATGATGTTCTTGCTGGTTGTCTTAGTTTGAAAAAAAGATTAAACTTTAGAAAATGTTTGTCTTAGCAAAGTGGTTGATCAAGATTGTTCTCAATCTTCCATTCAATTCTTCTGTGCTCCCTGTCTTAGCCAGGAACATTTACATGGTTAGTAGTGGTGGATTGTTACTATCCTATTTATATGCATGTGTTTTTGTCTTCACTTTGAGCCTGTATGATAAATGGATGAATATGATAAAATATGTTGGCTTCTGTGCATTTATGTGTGCTCCGAATTATGTCTATGCCATTTGCATTTTTTATAAGTTTTCTCTTCCAAATGTATGGTCTTAGGGTTACATTGTCTTTGTTAGGAGTCTAAAACTAGTCCAGCTGGCAATGGAAAAATTTATGTCAGTAGAGCACAAGAAGTGGTTTCAAGTATGCTGGCGAAAGGTTCAGCTTTTGGTCAAGATGCAATGAATAAGGCCAAGGCATTTGATGAAAAACATCGCTTGACTGCTAGTGCATCGGCCAAGGTAATTTCCTTTGATCGAAGAGTTGGTCTCACAGAGAAATTAACAGTCGGCATTTCAGTAGTCAATGAAAAAGTGAAGTCTGTGGACCAAAGGCTTCATGTTTCAGATAAAACAATGGCAGCTATATTTTCTGCAGAAAGGAAGATAAATGATACAGGATCAGCTGTCAAATCAAGCAGGTGAATCTCTTCCTTAACATTATATCTTTTGGTGATGCTTTATAATTTGTGCTATTAAATAACTCATAATTCCATGATTGATCATGAATTTCAATTTTACAAATGTCTGGAAATAAATAAAAATCTAAGAAATGTGGCATTTTGCGTGTAGTGGGAAAAATGATTATCAAAAGCAATATTAGCATTATTTTCTTTCTTTCTTTTCTAATATGAGTAGTTTAAATTATCTGCGCACTTGTTAACTTGCATGAAATTCCTTCCAATGATTCAGAATACATAGGCAAAGTCAACTGGAAACTGCTGTTGATATATTTACACCTATGAAGTAGTCTAACTTGTTTTGTTGATTGCTTAGTTAATTTGCACCAAATAACTTTTTTATGGTAATCGGATAGCAATTGCTGTTTATTTATTTGTATTCCCTGAGGTGCTTCCTGTTGAAGTGAGGAGCTCTTTTGGGTCTTGAGTTTGTTCTTTATCGACTTTTCAGAACAGAGGCAATGGATCTTGAACATAATCCTACCTTTTGCAGCCCCTTCAATTGTTATGTTTGATTGTTGTACTTTTACTTAATGTTGGTCTCATTTTCTAATGATAGTTTTAATATGAAAAGATACAAATTAACAAAATCTGTTTTAACTGTTGACAGATATGTGACAGCTGGAACAGCTTGGCTAAATGGTGCCTTTAGTAAAGTGGCAAGGGCTGGCCAGGCTGCTGGTACAAAAACCAGGGAGAAGTTCAATACGGCTGTTTCAAACTTGACTGCCAAGGTAGGTTCTACTAGTGGCACTATTTTTCTTTATTATTGTTTAATGCTGCCTTAAATAGTAGAATATCATATTTACATTGTAACCCAACATGAAGTTATCCACATTTATGTTCTTTAATAATTTGTTGTGGTCTTGTTTTTGTATACATTTTATGTCTCTGTATTGTTAATGGTGTTGGTTGGGATGCAAAACAAATAGTCCTCATGATTTTGGACTCGGCTTCTCTCTCTCAAATCCTGTTTATTACTATTACTATTATTGTTATTATTATTTTATTGTTGGAACATACTGCGAGACTAATATAAGTGATGCGTTGAGTGTGCTTTGTTTTCCTCTTTTTTAAACAAGTTATCTTGGTCTTGACCATAATATGATGGCAATATCAAACCAATCAATAGTCATCCTCTATTACTTTGTTGCTTTTTTCCTTAATGGCTTAGACATGCTTCTGTTTCCTTGAATGCAGGAATCTCCAATTGCTGTATAAGCTAGAGTTTGGTGTCACTAATAGCTGCTACATAAGATCATTTGTGACAATTCATTGATCCGCCATGTTGCTCCAATCATTGAGATCGGGGAATATGTTTGTTGTTAGATATTGGAGCTGCATGTCCTACCGGAGGATGAGAGAAATTTGTGCAGTATTTCCTTTACGCATATTGATATTTGGTTTGACGTGTGGGCAATTGTTGTGAACCCAATATTGCTCTATTTTTCAATATTCTTTGATTCGTGGGGTAATATGCCTATAGTTTCCATGTAATTTTGCTGTTTGCAACATTTTTTTTTTTTAAGTCTGAAAGAAAATTAATTTGCATTGGGAGAGAATGTTTACCCCTTCTGCACATCAAGTGTTTGATTTAAGTTTCGTTTCTTTTACTTTTTTTGGACCATAACAAATTAAAAATTCATTTGCTACTTTATTACTGAGATAGAGACTAGCCCTCTGTGGCATTTATGTACACATTTGAATCAGATGGAGTAGTTTGATATTTATGGCTATTTGATTGCATCGAATTATTTTCCTTGGCGATTCTGTATGTGATAATTTTATCTTTTGGAAATGAGAAATTGGTGTTTGAACCTAATCATCAGCAATGAATGTCAAGCCTTTGGCCTCTTATCCGACGGTGCCTGCATTTGTTGGTGAAATTAGTTTAGAACTCCAATTTTTGCATTTTACATTGGGATCACGTCATTTTCTTCTGCTTGGTTTTTGACTTTATTGGTAGTAATACGAAAATAAATTTTTGCGGTATGGCTTTCCATGTGCACTACATCTGTGTATGGAATACAGGTGTACATACAAGGAATGGTTGATAAAGGATCATGAAAATAAAAGCTGTAGTAAACGGAAATGGGTGTGGTTGTACAGCGTTCTCTATAAATCGATATATCAAATTAATTGATGGTGATGAAAGTTAAATTAAGCAAACCTTCAATAATTCCATGTGTGATGCCCTTTCCTTGTTATTTTTGCTTAGTCAAGTCTTAGTTATAATTTTAATTCTGCACATGCCCTTTCCTCATTAGTCTTTGCTTAAAAGTGTGGTTTGTAATTTTAACCAAATAAATAAAAAGAGACGAGTCTTTCTGTGGTACTGTTGCTTAGTTATGCCTTTTTGACAGCTAAATGCTGATTGTGCATAATTTATGGTTTGTGATGACAGATTCTCTTGTGCTTAAACATTTTTAAAGGAATAACCTCACATCACATCTATACCCTAAAAAATAAAATAAAATTTAAAATCTTGATACACAACGTGGTATTCGCGGTTGGCAGTTGCTGTGGATCTCAATTCTCACAGTTGATTTTGTACTCTAGTTTATATATAAATAATATAAAAAAAGCCAAGACATTATTCTTGGCTGTTACGTACAACAACTAGATTTTTATTATTAGCTAATTTTGTGATGCATGTGATACCAAACGGTTCAAACGGAGACAAATTGTCTTTGGTTCCTCCCTTCGCCAATAGCTATAAAGGAGATGGCGATTGCTTTTATAAACAATAAAACAATGCTTATGATGCCTCGAGTTAATTTTTTTTTATTATGAATTTGTACATAAAATAAATTTCATATTAATTTTTTTTATATTGAAATATAATATTAAATTTTGAATTCTTATACTATCAAAAATACTCTTATAAGTGTATTATTTACTTAATTTTTTTTTTAAAAATTTCATATTACATTAATGAAAATACAATTATATAAAACTCAATTTAATATTTATCAATAATATCTTTTTATATAAACTATTTTTTAAAAAATAAAACACAATCTTAGTCATAAATAATTAAATTTATTAAGGGCTTTATACTTGTAAAATAATTTGAAGAAAAATATCAATTAGCTATTTTCATTCCTCTCATTTCAAGATTTTTTATTATAATATTTAGAAAGAAAATAATTAATATTTTTTTTGCTACAAAAGTTATTTTTAAAAAAAATAAAGATTATATATTTAATTGAATAAAATAAATTTGAAAAGTCTAATTGCACATTTTATTATAATATAATAATATCTAAATGTAGGCTCTAATTCGATTAAAATCGACCATAATTTTTATTGAATTATAATTTTAAAAAATAAAAAAATATAATTTTAAAAATTATGGTATTAAATTATAATATTTTAAATACAATTTGTTAAAAATTATTCAATCACAATTTCAAATCAATACTTAAAATTTATAAGGTTTGAAGTTGGAATTTTGAGTTGTTGTTAAATTAAAAATATAAAGTAATTGAAATATAATAAAATAATTAATTTTTTTATTTTAAATATTTTAAATATAATTTATTAAAAATTATTTAATTACAATATCTAACTTATACTTAAAAAATTTATAAAATTCGAGTGGAAGTTTTGAGTTATATTAAGTAATTAAAATAATTAAATAATTAATTTTTATGAGTCTATATTAAGTAGATCTAATTTTTATAATGATTAAAATTGATAAATTATAAAACTAAAAATTTAACGTTATTTATTATGACTAATAAAATACGATTATAAAAAAAAATTATCATTTTAATATATTTATAATTTATATTTTTTGATATATGAATTAAAAAAATATTATAATTTTAAAATAAAATATTTTTATTTTAATATTGAAAATAACAATAATTAAGTAAATATAATAAAAATTAAAAAATAAATATATTCTAAAAAATAAAAAATTACATATATTAAAAAAATGAGGAGGGAGTTATTTTTAAAAGAAATTTGAAACAATAAAAAAGAATAAAATATTATAGTTAATAAAGATATTTTAATTTTCTAAAATTTATTAATTTAAAATTATTAAATTTATTTAAATATATCAATTATTTTAATAGGATTTAATTTAGTTAGTTTTAATTTTATAAATTTAATTAATTAAAATTTTAAATTAATTAAAATTTTAAATAAATATAAAACTATAAATTTATAAATAAATTCTAGAAAATTTTATGAAATTCATTTATACTAAATAAGAGGTTCAATATTTGGTTTTTCATCTACTAAAACTTGATTACTCACTGTTTACATAGAACATTTAACCATGTTCTATGTTATTGGATTATTTATATTACCACGATTAGTTCACATTAGTGGTTAAATTAAATCCAACACTTTCTATATTTGTATCCACATTCAGGGGATAATCAAAGGGATTAGGGTTAATCCTTACCCTTAAAATTTTTAAATATATATATATATATATATATATATATATTTGTAATTTTTTTATTCGCACTAAAAAATTATATATTTTATAATATTAAAATTTACTAATAATTTAACTTTGTTTTCTCTAATATTATATGTAAATTTTTAATTAATCCCCCTAAAATATTATATAAAATTTATGATACTAAAATTTTTTATTAATTTAATTTTAATCCCTTAATAAATTTTTTTAATTACGTTCCTGTCCACATCATAATTATTTCATTTTCTTAGGGAGAAAAAAAAAATATCTGTTATCATTTTCTCTTTGCTTTTCGGTCCCGTCATTTTTAAAGGAAAAAAGGTAATTTTGTAACACATTTTTAAAAAAAGCTAGCAAATAATAGAAGGAAAAAAGTGTTTAATTTTGACTCTTATTTCCTATTTGACTCATTGGTTATGCTCAAACTTTTTTTTTTTTTTCTAATATGGGAATCATAGTTTTTAAATCTGGTCTAATTTTCGACAGATGAGAGCTGTAAATTAAAAATTTAAAAAATAAATATTTTATTTTTCAATATGACTTGATGTTAAAAATTAATTTTCATACATCATATTATTTTTATATTTTTATCAATTAAATATATATAATTCATATTGAAATACATAAATAAATACTTATTGTGATATGATCTTAGAAATTAAATTATGATTCATAAATTAGAAAATAAATCTACATAACTGTAATATAAATAAAATATAAAATTATTTATAAATTTATTTTTACTCAATTTTTTTAAATGAAAATAAAACAAACAAGATTACATCATAAACATTTTAAAATAAAAGACTTCATAAATATCATGCAAAAAAACACTAGATAAATCAAAGATAACTATTTAAAGTAATGAGTGTCAATAAGCTTGAAATCAAGGTTGGCATTAAAATTAAATTCTCTATAAATATGCTTAATAAATACCTTTCAATTTCTATTCAGAATTTTCTATATACTACAAATCAAAGAGTTTGTGTCATTCACCACCACATCTTTGCTCATCGACATTATAATATTAGATACATTATCACATTCCAAGAGGACATCCCTAAAATTATATTTGGTGCATTAATTATACATATAAAATAAAAAGAAATTAAATAAGACGAAGAGAAAAGTAAAGAAAAAAAATTTAATTTATTTTATATTATTTAAATTTTTTATTTACAGAATGAAAAAAATAAAGATAAATTTACTATTCTAATTTTATAAAAAAAAAGTAATGAATAATGAGTTAAATATATTTTTGTAATTTTTATTTCTCACGTTTTTAATTTTTAATTTCATTACATTTCTCTTTAAAATGAATTTTTTTTTTATCTTAAAATTTAAATAAAAAAATGTAATTTTTTATTTTTTCTTAACTAATCAAATAAATAAAATTATATCATTTTTTTTTTTTCATTTTTCATCAAAATAAACATAGCCTAAAACCTTTGTTACATGCTAAAGACAGACCAATGATTGTGTGCCGGAATAAGCACTCAGGTTAACTGCAAAATCTCCCATTCACGCAATTGTACATGAACGGATCAAACCTCCAACAGAACCCAACCCTGTGTTGGTAATAAAGGAACCATCTGCACTGTCCAACATTAATGATATTTATAATGACAAACAAAAGATTCTAATTTTCTTCAGTGGAAATTTCCATGCCTAATATTCAAATATAGTATATAAAATATTAAATAATATTTCCATGCCAAATTATTTTTAAAAAAATAAAAATAAATAGTATGGGTAAATTAGTCATTTTAATCACCAACGTCCGACGCTTGAAGGTTGACGAAAGCTCAACAACCAAAGCCAAAAAAGAAAGGAGAACTACTCGAAAGTGGAAACTAAAAACATAACGCCAATTTTTTGACCATTAGATCTATCTCGCTTCCTGTAAGCCTACAGTTTTACCACATGTCAGCCAAAGAGACAATCGTACACGCACTTTTACTTGACGTGGCCAACCACAACACCGAACTTGAAACCAAGCGCGTCAAATGTCCATCTTTGAAATACGGAAGGGCATTTTCGTCAAAGACTTTGTAGCTCGATTCCTTTCTCTCTACCTGATGCCTTTGGTCTGTTGGGTATATTCCTGGGTTCTATTCTCTTTGTAACAGATATGAATCACTCTTTATATCTTATTTCTCTCTCTTTCTATCTCACCTGTGTTTTGTGAGCTTTTTTCTCGTTCTCTCTCAAGTTGAAGATTTTTTGAGGTAATGTATAATTTCTTTAATTTCAGTCTGTTTTTATTAAAAAAATAAATAAATAAATTGGAGTCTGTTTCATTTTTTTTAATTTTTTTTTTATCTTTTGGGTTCTTCATTTCTGGGTTTTCTGATTTGTTAGGTATTTTTTTTTTACGAATTCACAAATGGGTATTTTGGTGTTATTTTTGTGGTAATTTGGTCTCGAGTCTTAATGCTCGATCTGATGGCTTTGATGGTGATAATATTTGTGATCGAGTTTTCGTTTTTGGTTGATTGAATGTATCTAGAGTAAGAATTTCCCTTTCTTGGAAAGCTTTTGGGATACATATGGAATTAGGTAAAAAAAAATGTGTCTTTTAGATCATTATGTTGTTTTTTCTCCCGTATTGGCTAATTTTTGGTTGAAGCGTAGTTCTTTGAATGTTTTGATTCAAAGAACTATGCTTAGTTCTGGAATTTTGCAGTGTGATCAATCATTTCTATATCATTTTTTTATTCATTTTATTTTCCATAGCATAACGACTATTCCTTGAACATTATTAATTTTGTTATTTTATCTAGGTGGAGTATGAAATGTACATAATTGATTTACAATTTCATTTTATGAACGAATGTGGGGCCCACAATGGCACTTGTTTCAGCTCTCCTTGCAGATATGGTTGTGCTGGTGAATTTCCATGACTTTGCTAGAAAGGCAAAAACTTTTGTTGCTTTACTAATTCGAATTAAAATTTCTCTTCGGCACTACTTTCAAGCAGTTGTCTGACCATTTTACTTAGTAGGATTCTGCCATCTTTATGACAAATTGCATTTATTTTCTTGAATACAAACTTATGAGTTCTGATGGACCTTGTAATGTTGTTTATTGTTGCTGAAATCTTATGATGTGGTTGTTCATTGATTTTTTTTTCTTGCTCTTTTACTGATGATTGCAACTTAAGGGCACACCCTCCTTTGTTCTAGCAAAAGAAAACTAACTATTTATCATATATTCTAGATTTTTTTTATTGTCTTTTTTTGGTTAATATAGTGGTTCAAGTGTCCTTTATGGTTTATTTCACTTCAATTATTTATTTTTCCCAACAGGTAGGTTTTACTGACTGAGGAATTTCTAATGCAGGATCTTGCTAAGCTTGGTTATTGAATATTTATCTATTGTTGATGAACTTTGATGGGCACTTGTGAATGGCTTTTGGAGCTTGTCTGTGCTTATGGTGCAGATGGTGATGATGATGGTGGTGTAGCAGTTTGTTAATTCACGTCTGCATTTGATGGAATTCTCTTTTTGAGTCTCTTCTTTTTTAGATTGAAAACCGATTATTGGATGATCTAGAAAGCATGAAGGGATAGATTATTTTGTTGGGTATCCATAACTTATAAAGAATTTGTTTTTGGCTCATGGAATTATTTGCTGAAGTCATACATAATTGTTAAGCTGTATCTGGCAGGCAGAGATATAAGCAACTAGTTTGGCTAACTTGAGAAGATTAGTTTATATCATTTACCAAATATGGAGAACATGGAGACGCTAGTTTCACCTCAAGGACAAAAGCAGAACATGCAGATGCAGGCTCGTAAATTTTCATCTATCAGTTCCCACAAAGATCTATGGCTTGTTGTGCGAGAAGGTTCCTTAGCGGATGTAGATTCTGCACTGGCACTACTTAAGAAGAATGGAGGTAACATTAATTCAAGGAACATGTTTGGCTTGACTCCTCTTCATATTGCAACTTGGAGGAACCACATTCCCATTGTTAGGAGGCTTCTCATAGCTGGTGCTGACCCTGATGCTAGGGTGTGTTACTTTTCTCATCCTTTACTTTTCTCACACACATGCACTGAATGTAATAGATATCCCTTTCCCCTTATTTTTTCATATTGCAATATGTATTTTCCTTCAGCAAAGATTTACTTAGTGTTTTTTTCATTAATAGGAATACAAGTATAAATTTTCAGTATCTGTTTCCTACAAATACTTGGTGTTGTCTGTCCAATCCTTTTGACAATATTTGAAAATACTTCTACGTTTGTCATAAAGAATATGCTTTTAAATTGTGAGTGATGTAGAAGTGTTTTGTTCAGGTATTATAATACTGAAATCTTATATTCAGCATCCTGAGACTGTTTTATCCCTCGTTGAGTTCTCCTTAACATTTTTTTTTTTATTTCAGGATGGAGAATCAGGATGGACTAGCCTTCACAGGGCTTTGCATTTTGGTCATCTTGCAGTGGCAAGTATCCTGCTGCAATCCGGTGCTTCTATTACACTGGAGGATTCTAAATCCCGTACGCCTGTTGATCTCCTGTCTGGGCCTGTATTGGTGGCCATTGGAGGTGGATGTGATTCAGGTTTCTACATATGTGTTTTTGCATGATCTATGAGGATCTTACTGTTCTTGCAAATTCAATGTGATTTCAGTTTAGGTTTGACCTTGAATTATATATCTATCTTCAGTTGCTACTGAGGTTTTTAGCTGGGGAAGTGGTGCCAATTATCAACTGGGAACTGGAAATGCTCACTTACAAAAGCTACCTTGCAAAGTTGATGCACTTCATGGTTCATTTATTAAATTGGTATCTGCTGCTAAGTTCCACAGTGTAGCAGTTACTGCACGTGGGGAGGTTTACACCTGGGGTTTTGGAAGGGGGGGCCGCCTTGGGCATCCTGATTTTGATATCCACAGGTATAGTATATCAGTTTTTATACTTTATCCACATACACGTGAAGAAGATACCAAAAGTTTCAAAGTTGCAACTTTATTCTGTATATTCTGGAGTTTAGGCATTAAATTTGATCATTCATGTAATTTCATTATGTATATTGTTGTTTTGGTTGCAGTACTGAAATTTCTGGACACTTGTGTTTCTGTTTTTGTCACCTTCAATTCCGTGATCACAAATTATTGTGATACAGATGGAATAGATTCCCATTTTTCTTCAAGTTTTAGTGCTGAAAAAAATCTAAGCTCCTGTATGTCCCATTTGTGTATACGACACTATTCCATGTTTCTGTTCTTTTAGCTTTTTTCTGTAAAAAATTATGTGGACGAACAATATGGGGCATTTTATTATTATTATTATTATTTTTTTCCAGCGGTCAAGCTGCAGTAATCACTCCCCGTCAGTTGACTTCTGGTTTAGGTTCCCGCCGGGTGAGGGCAATTGCAGCAGCCAAACACCACACTGTTCTTGCTACTGAAAGTGGGGAAGTCTTCACCTGGGGTTCCAATAGAGGTAAAAGTAACTAGTTTGTTTCAAGTATGCATGACAAGATTTGGAAAGTAATTGATGATTTTGAAGTTCAGCTCCACGTGTCCTTTTCATAGAATGGAATAGGGATATTAGCTGCCTGTACCCACATATGTGTGTCTTTCAAGTAAAAAATTCAGTGGAAACAAGCAACATTTCCCGCATGTATCATTTCTGAAGGACTTATGATGTTCTACAGAGGGTCAGCTTGGCTATACTGTAGACACTCAACCCACACCCCGTAGAGTGAGTTCACTCAGGTCGAGGATTGTTGCTGTTGCTGCATCAAACAAACACACAGCTATAGTTTCTGATTCTGGTGAAGTTTTCACGTGGGGCTGCAATAGAGAGGGTCAACTTGGTTATGGCACATCTAACTCAGCATCAAATTACACTCCAAGAGTGGTTGAGTACTTGAAAGGCAAGGTTTTTAAAGGAGTTGCAGTTGCAAAATATCACACAATTGTATTAGGAGCTGATGGAGAGGTAACTTTTATCTTTTAATCCCTAAATAGAACCAAGTGCTACATCATTGCTTCTCTGGTTATTATCATTGCCTAGGCTTTGATTCATGAATATGTTATTACTATTTGGCCCTAGGTGGAGTAAAATTTTATGTATGCTATGTATGTTGACAGGTGTATACATGGGGTCATCGACTTGTTACCCCAAAACGTGTTGTGATTGCTAGAAATTTGAAGAAAAGTGGTAGTAACCCTTTGAAGTTCCATCGCATGGAACGGCTTCATGTGTCTTCTATAGCTGCAGGGATGATTCATAGCTTGGCTCTCACGGATGATGGTGCATTATTTTATTGGGTGTCAGCGGACCCTGATCTTAGATGCCAACAGGTTTGTTTAAAAAGATCCCAGTTTATTTCTGTTGTTCTTTTTAGTGTCCTAATAAGTGAAACGACATTCTTTTTTTATTTTCCTGTTGTAGCTATATTCCTTATGTGGAAAAAAAGTGGTGAGCATTTCTGCAGGAAAGTACTGGAGTGCTGTGGTTACAGCTACAGGTGATGTTTACACGTGGGATGGCAAAATAGGTAAGGATAAGCTGCCAGCTGTCACTCGGTTACATGGTGTAAAAAGGGCTACATCAGTTTCAGTTGGTGAAACACATCTATTGATGGTTGGTTCTCTTTATCATCCTATCTATCTTCCCAATGCGGTCAATAATCTTGAGAAGCAGAAGTTGAAAGTTCAGGATGAAGTAGAAGAGCTTGATGAAGATTTAATGTTTAATGATGTAGAGTTCAATCACATGTCATCACAAATGGATGATTCTGCACAAAGGCCTATACCTAGCTTAAAATCTCTTTGTGAAAAAGTGGCTGCAGAAAGTCTAGTTGAGCCACGAAATGCTATACAGATGCTTGAAATTGCTGATTCACTTGGAGCAGAAGACTTGAGGAAGCATTGTCAGGTACTTTATACAAAGATCATAATTTTTGAAAGAGTACCTGAAATTTTATATCACGTGCATCATATACAGCCTTATGATCATGCCTTGTTTCATTAAATAAAATTCCATTATTTGTTAGTTTAACCTTCCTTAAATTGTCAATCTCTTAGTTTAGTGTTATCGCTGTTGCACTTGTTATCAATCTCTCAGTATAATGTTATCACTATTACCTTTGTTGCTCCATCAGTTGTTCTCCTTTTTGTTATTTTCCTTTTCAAATGATATTCGAATTCATTTTCCCACCTTTCCTGCTAAGTGACGTCATGTTCGGGTACTCCTACATTTTTAGCTAAGGGAACTCTTTTCTGTAGTTTTTGTTGGATTTGTCACCAAGGACAGGTTTTCCTCATTTCTATGAAGAAATTAGGTTATGAGAGAAAAGTATGCTTTGGCTCATGACATTTTGAACTGCATAAGTTGGATTGCATATTAATAGATTATTTTTTTGTCCGGCTTTCCATGTATCTCTGGTGGTTATTAATTACTGCAATAAGAATAAGGTAAATATGTTACGGTGTAAAACTTGGCTTAAAGATATAGTAGTGCATTAAGCTATGTGTGCCTGCATGTATGTCTTACAACAGTGCTGTCTCTTCTTTGATGAAAAAAGAAGAAATTGCTCTAAGGCGGAGGAGAAAAGTCTCCTCATATGGAATATTTTCTTTTTTTAGCAGATGAAATATTTTCTTTCTATTTTTGATGTCTTACTTAGCCATATTTTGTTTTTGATGTTATTTCTTATTTGTCGTTTGCAGGACATTGCTATTCACAACCTAGACTATATTTTAACTGTTGCATCACATGCTTTTGCAAGTGCTTCACCTGAAATTCTAGCTAAACTTGAAAATTCGTTAGACCTAAGGTCATCTGAACCTTGGAGTTATCGTCGGCTTCCAACTCCAACTGCTACTTTTCCTTTAATCATCAACAGTGAAGAAGAGGATAACGAATGCGATGTTCCAAGGACTCGAGATAACCGCAACAACAAATTGACCTTGAAGTGTGAAGATGAAAGATCAGATTTCTTTTTACAATCCAAAGATGATCCTAATGATGGCATCTCCAAAAAAGTCCGTGCCCTGCGAAAGAAGTTGCAGCAAATTGAGATGCTTGAAGTGAAGCAATCTAACGGGCATCTTCTTGATGACCAACAACTTGCGAAGCTTCAAACAAGGTCAGCTCTTGAAAGTTTACTAGCTGAGCTAGGTCTTCCAGTTGAGACAGTACAGGCAAATACATCAGTTACAGTTTCATCCGGTGCAAAAGGGAACAAAAAGGGTGAGATATCAAGAAAACAAAGAAGAAAGAGCAAACAAAAGTCAGCACAAGTGGAAACAGTTCCTGGTTTTAGTGGAACTGATGTAGAATCAGACCTTTTGAAGGGCCCATTGGAAGTTGAAATCTCTCAGGTTTCAATGCATAAGGTAAGGTTGATATTCCCTAGCCACAACCAACAAAAAATGTTTATTGCATTGTTTTGATATGCTTTTTGTTTTGTTAATATATGATTTAAGTGATGGATTTTAAGAGGCATATAGGTTTTTAAATGAGGGTAAGGGATCTGACAACTTGTGAGTCATTTTGGAGGAATCTTAGGGCTATCTCAAGTTTTAGAATGAGAATGTCCGTCTTGAGATAGGTTTGAACCTTTTTGAAAATGCTAATTTGTTCACCTAGAACCAATGCTTTTAGTGGATTTATCAAAAATTAGCTTGCATTGCTTTCCTTTATTGCCTCTTACAGATAATAATTCCCTGTTGTGAACATCAGTGTGTCAATGTTTATTTGTGCTATGGTTTAGAACTACAACACCATATGATGCTCCCATTTAGAATATCCTTTTTGCTGGAGTTGGTCATTCTTCCCGAGTCCACCATCTAACTCATCTCATGCATGATATCATCCTAGAGAATGTAATTTGACAACCAGTACCTGTGAACATAGTAAATTCATTTGATGTACCTTTTCCCTCTCCTCTTCCTGTTTTGTTGTTTTGATTAGGCGTAAATATATTCCTTGATGCAAATGGTGAAGGCTTGGTCTTACTGTTTCTAAATTTTCCTCCTTAGCGCTCCAGTAGGACTGTAAATGGGTGATCATGGGTTTATAATTGATTGTCATATGTGAGGAAGATTTTTTTTTATTATGTTCCGCAAATTATTGGAGAACATGGAGTTAATATTATTTTTACTCCAGCAATTAGTGAAATTTGTTGCATTGTTTAATTTTGACTTATGATAGGAGGAAGAAACCATATTTGAGGGAAGTTTGGTGAACCAAGCCTCTGAAGAGGTTGCTTTCTTTATTCAGAAGAAAGATGCTTCTGACTTGCAAAAAAGTAAGAGTTCATCTCCTGCAGCATCCAGAAAGAAAAACCGCAAGGGTGGGCTTTCCATGTTTTTGAGTGGTGCTCTGGATGACGCCCCCAAAGATGTGGCTCCCCCTCCACAAACGCCTAAAAGTGAGGGTCCAGCATGGGGTGGGGCTAAAGTCTTGAAGGGCTTTGCTTCACTTCGTGAAATTCAGGATGAGCAGAGCAAAACCAAGGTGAACCAACCAACAAGGAATAAAGATCAGGTGGAAGATCCTTCTGATAGCACAAGTGATGGGAAAGTTCTGTTGAGTTCGTTTATGTCATCAAAACCAATACCTATGGTATCATCACATACATCGCAGGCATGTGATGCAGAAAGAAGCACACCTCCTTGGACTTCTGGAACCCCTCCTCTTCTTTCTCGGCCATCTCTTAGAGACATCCAAATGCAGCAGGTATGTAAAGTGACATTCTTCATCCCTGTGTCTCACACTGGTGATACATTATGGGCATATAAAATCCATATACTGAAAATGCAATGCTGAGGCAAGGATATTCGTGCTTTAAACAAATACCTATTGGTAGTAGTGGTCATTCCTTAGTCTGATATTAGTTCTAAGCACAAGGACGAATCATTGCTTTGCATTATTGAATTGCCTTTCTATTGTTTGTCCCATCTATTTCTTTTCCTCGAAATTTCTATTCTGCATTCCTGTAATCTCCAAAATTCATATTTCTGTGATCATGATTTGTCTGCATTCCTGTAGACTGCAAAACTCGTATTTATGTAACCATACTTTGTTCAACTCAACAGGGAAAACATCATCAGAATAATTCCCATAGTCCAAAGACAAGAACTGCTGGATTCTCAGTTGCATCTGGTCAAGGTTCACCATCAGATTCTCCAGGGATGAACCGCTGGTTCAAACCTGAGGTCAATACACCCTCGTCGATTCGTTCCATTCAGATTGAAGAGAAAGCTATGAAGGACTTGAAGCGCTTTTACAGCAGTGTCAAGATTGTGAAGAACCCAACTTAAAGTAGGGACTGCATGATTCTTGCATTGGTGTGTAGTAGCAATTTGGCTCTTTCATTCTTTCTGCTGCTCTTTTTTCCAGTTCATTGCTGTGAATTTCAGTGTACAGATGATCTTGTAAAATTAATTGTGGATCTTTAATTTCTAGAGTAGCTTTCACTTCTCATTAGCGTTTAATTTATTATTTTTTTGATCTTAGATTTTTTTTTTTTAGAGATGTATATTCAGATGTTTTACAATTTTATTTCAAAGATAATAAAGCCTGAAAGTCCTGATCATGAATGTGATGGTTAGCTCATTTCATTGTACATAGACTATTTCGCATATTATTTTTTGAGATCAAAATAATAAAATTTCCTGATTTGTTTAGAAAAGAAAAGGAAGATCATAAGATCTAATCCGATTTTAAATAGTGTGACAATTGATAAATGAAATATTTGATTTTTTTTTCAAGAAATAATTAAATTGAAAAAAGACAGGTGCATGTATATAAAAAAGAATTTGAAGAGAGGAATTGAAACCTTCTTTGGTTTATATGAAATTTGCCAAGAAAATTTGTGATAAGTGTAGAATGTGGAAGATGTACACGTGTACACAAAGCAAATTGTTGATGGTCCTACATAGAAACTAATCATGCATGTTTCCAATAGGAGAGAAAGTGGGTAGGACCCAGCCGAGAAGGACTAGTTGCCAAACACAAATAGCCATAAATCTTCACTTCATTTGGGCCAAAAAGGGGGACATGATCAGTCAAAAATCATGTGAACAATGAGATCTCCTTTTCTCTCTTTTAATTGCTTTCTCATATTTTTCAAATGATATATGTGTGAACAAGAAAAAAGAAGAAGAAGAAATTAAAGTAAAGATGGATTGGAAATGTAGTGGACCCTTCAATAGGAAGAGAAGGTTGAGTACTTGATAGAAAGTAGAAGATGATCAATCCATTTTGATGTTATAACCCCATGAAAAATATGAGTTTTTGGGAGGAGAAAGCTCAATAATTTGGAGTTGATGTTATCTTCTTTAATTTGGTGTCATATGAATAGCTTTCTTGGGCATGATAAAAAGATTTCTCAAAGAGAGAATTTTTAAAAATTTTAATTCTAATTTCTATTCCATCACCGTAACTAATCCCTATGCATTATTATTTTTTTAATATAAATAAATGTCAGTAATTATTTAATAGCGAGATTAATATAATTCATTGCCTATACATTACTTTAATAATTATTATTAATTACATATTGATTTTTTTACACACTAAAACATAATCTATTTGAGTAATATATTCATATTCGAATTCTCTTCTATTAAAAAAAAAAATCCATCTTTTTACTATCTCTTCCCTTCAAGTTTCTTATGTTTTCTTGAAATTTTTCATTTACTCATCGGTTGTATACTAAGGTGGAGGATTGCGGCTAAGACTTTAGAGGTTGGCTAGTTATTTATAGAAAACTAAAATGCAAGCTTCATTGGAAGTATTTTTTAGATGCCTAACATCCGGAAAAAATGATTTTATTTTTATTTTTATTTTTATATAAATTAAGAAAAATAATTAATTTAGTTAAAATAATAATTTTTATTTTATATTTTTCATAAATACCTTTCATTTACATTAATAAATAATTATATTGGAAATGATTATTATTTATTTTTTAATACTAATTATACAAATCAATAAAATTTCACTACCAATAAAATTTTATTTAATAGTAAATCTCATCACCTATAAAATTTTAGCTTTCAAATCTCCAATAAAATTTCATCATCAATAAAATTTCGTTTAATTTTAACATGCATTTATTATTTAGTTTAATATTTAATTAATTAATTATTGATAAAAATGTGGTTAATAAAATATTAAATAGAAATATATTAATAAATTAACATATTAATTATCTTGTTTAAAAAGAAAAGTGAATTATAAAATGAGACTATTTTTTTTCGGACGGAGGTAGTAGTATTTTAGTCCAAAAGTAAAACAAGTAAGTATATTTTAAAAGTAAATATCAAAATTTAATTTTAATTGATATTAAATTTTATATTTTATATTAAAAAATATAAACTTAATCAATTAGTTACTAAGCTCAAAACTTATTTGATTATATAATATACAAGTCATTTACTTATATCTTTAAGAAACTAATTTATATTTATAAATCACATATTCACATTTTCAATTAATTACTATGATTAAAAATAATACTATTTATTTTTAATGGGTTGTTGTACAAATATTAAAAAAAATACAACCCATTAATTTTACTCAAATATATTTCCCGAGTGATCTAATTCTTTTAAATAATGCATAATATTAATTAACCATTTGGCTATTGTATATATGAAAAATTAAATAATTAATCAATCAATCTTGGAAAAAACTTCAATCTAACACAAAGTTCCATTCTAACATTATGTTTGGTTTAATTTTATCAAAAAAATTCATTTCATTTGAAAATAAATTCTAAAAATAATTTATTTGGAAATAAATTCTCATATTTGATATATTAAATAATAAATATAGAATTCATATGAATTCTATATTTATTATTTAATATATCAAATATGAGAATTTATTTCCAAATGAATTATTTTTAGAATTTGAAATGAATATTGTATTTGATATAATTCTAAAATTTATTTTAATATTTCATTTGGTAAAAAATATTCTTATAAGTTTATTATTAAGAATTTGAATACTTTTATGATGGATGATCACATTTAAAATATTAAAGCTAATAAAAGTATTTTAATTTTTTTTAAATTTATTGATTTAAAATTATGGAATTCATTTGGAAATATTAATTATTTTGATAAGATTTAATTTAGTTATTTTCAATTTCACATGTTTAATTATTTAAAATTCTAAATAAATTTAGATTTAAAATAAATATAAAATTATATAATTATAAATAAATTTTATAAAATTTTATGAAATTTATTTATACCAAATAATGAGTAATATCCATTCAACCATTTATACTTTGATTAGCTCAAATTCTAATCTAATTAAAATTTTGTTGTGCCAACTAACATTTAAAACATATATATATGATTAATTAATTAATTAATTAATTAAGAATTCCAATGTCTACTTATACATTGCCTGCATAACAACTTAGGCAGCATGATGATGATATGTAGTGGTTAAACTAATCTCTCTTTACTTTAAAGTATATTATAATGTAATCTAAAGTTTTTCAATTGTTAATTATGGAGATTATAATATTTTAATTAATGATTTGAAATTTTAAATTAGACTTCCCACATTACCAATTCCTATTAAGATTTCAAACAATTATCTTTCACTAGAAAAAGCAATAAATAGTTAATACTTAATGCAATTAAATTAATAATTCAGTGATTATATATATATATATATATTTCTGTAATTAAATGGAAAAATGTACAGAATAAAAATATATGCACGTCTATGGAGGTACTGGCAGTTTGGGCCCTCAGTCACAGACTCACATAAAAAAAACTAAGCTAATAAACTAAACAGAGAATGAGAATAATGATCTAATAAATTATATATGCTATTGGGATTCCTCAAATAGCAGTACTTTTTCCCATTGTATTGTCTACTCTCTGCTCTCTGCTCTCTGCCCTCTGCATATTATATACAGATTTTTAATTATAAAAGAATGAGTGCTGATATCATGGTTCGATCTGGGCGGTGACCTTTTTTTTTTTTTATTTAATTAATAATATGACACAGATATCTTCACTCGTTGTTGATTAATTAGGCTTTTCCTTTAATTTTATTTATTTACAGATTAAATTATATTATAAATTATTTTTTATTTACAAAAAATTATTGATTTATAAATTAATTTTTTTAAAAAATTACAATATAATTTATTAATAAGATGAATAAGTTTTATTTATACTAAATATATATGTTGATTAATTTAATGTGTTGTTTGATAATTAAGAATTGAATATTTATTAATAGTTAAAAGATTAAAAATATAAATAATTTAAAATTAAATATTTTTTAATTATTTATTTTAAGAGTCTTTCATTAATTAAAAGATTGTTAAGAGTTAATCAAAAATCTATTATCATTAAATAAAAAAAAATTAAGGATTAAATATTTTTTAATAATTAAGAGATATAAACAGTTTAAAAATTTAAATAATTAAAAATTTAATATCTTGTGATCATTCATTTTAAGAGCCTCTCATTGATTAAGAGGTTGTTAATAGCTAATCAAACATTCATTATCATTGAATAAAAAAAAATCCTTATCATCTCATCTAAACATCCAATTACTTCTTGACTGATGGAGAGAAAATCAAGAAAAATAAACATAAAGTATATTTAATAAAGATAAGTAATAAAAAAGATAAAAGAAGAAGCAGTAGTTGTGGAGGCCCATGTCTGCTTCTCATGCTTGTCTTTGGTTGTACCTCGTTATTTTCAGTGCTAAATAAATTAAATAAATCTTTCATTTTCTTTTTTTTTTTACTCTGAGAAAATAGGCTGTAAAAAGCCTTGAAAGCCACACTCTTTCTCTCCTAACTAATAAAGTCTTATACAAGAAGACAACATCATCCCTCCAAAACCTACCAGCCTTTTCATTATTTTATTCTTACAATGACCTGTCTATCATGTGCTTTTTCCACATTAATTTTCTTTTTATTTATTTACTTATATTTTCTATTAATATCTCCATTTTCTCACTCCCTTTATTTGTCTTACCTTCACTATTATAGAATTAAAGATCTTTTATTGTTGAATTATGAGAATATGTATATATAAAGAGTTTGCGTATTGCTAGCCATGGCTAGAGAGAATCCTTGGAAGAAGGAAAAGGGGTGTTTGGAATGAAGTTTGATCCAAGATCCTATTGTTTCTCCTTATTAATTTACTTTTTTTTTTTTCCTTTTTCATTATTTTCAAGAATAGGGATATATTGAGTTTCTTTTTCTTTGGAGTCTTGCTTAACTAATTTGGTTTTGTTACATCGAGAAAGTGATTTTCTTGATAAGTACTTCAAGATTTTCTCTCTTGTTCTCTCTGAGTGAGAAGATTCAAGAATTAATCAAGGGAGGGTTTTTCTTTATTAAATTAACTCTAGATCGATTTACCTATCCTTTTTCTTTAGAGAGATTAAAATTTTGAAATCTTGTTTATGTTCCTAATTTTTTTTTCTCTTTTGATGATCTTTTAAGTAATTAATTAATTACTTGATAATATCATAGACTGATCTCGGACCAGGCTTCATTCCTCGCACCAAACTTTTCTATGCTCAAATACAAGACCTCAAAGGTATTAATATTGTCTTATATTTTGAATCAAGATATATATATATATATATATATATATATATA
>CANXYC011644763.1:0-17192 GCA_948193065.1 Aleurites moluccanus
ATATATATATATATATATATATTTCTAAAATTTTCTTTTTCGAAAATATTCTTTTTAAAATATTTAATTTAATAAATAAATAATAATAAAACAAAATATCTAATTTAACTAATTTATTTATTTTCTAATTAATAATCAAAATATTTAATTTAACTAAATAAATAAATAATTACAAAATTAAATAATTAACAATATATAATAAAATCAATATAATAATTATAAAACTAAAAATTAACCATACATATATAATAAAATCAATATGATAATTATAAAACTAAAAATTAACCATACATATATAATAAATTTATAAAATTAAAAATTAAAATCAATTTTGAAAAATATATTTTTCTGTACTTTTATATAACTATTTCTTTAAAATACAATAAATTTTAAAAATAATTTTATATTCATAAATTTAATTAAATATTCTTAAAATAGTTATTAATTCTTAAAAAAATATGATTTTAAAAATAATTTAAAAATATGGGTGTTATAATTATGATATATTTAAAGATGATATTTTGGTTTCATCTTATTAGATAATATGTGATTTACGATTTTGGTAGAAATTAATGATTGTATCGTTAAGGATGACATACTATTTCAATATCCATTTCATTGCCATTCTTATATACATTACTATGGGTTTGCATCATATTATTGCCAAATGGTTAGAATTGTATTTAAATATTTGATAAATAATAATAAACATATCCAATAAAATTATGGTAAAAAATTAGAATTTTTATTTTATTTTTAAAGTTATTTATTTAATTATATTTAAATTTATATTTTTTAATCAGTTAGCTTAGAAGTCTGATGGAAAAATATGGAGATACGAGGAAAAACTAGCATATAGCTTTCATTGACTTGAAAAAAATTTATGATCAAATCTCAAGAAAAGTTTTGTGGTGGGTGCTAAAACCTTTATTAACTTGAGAAAACATATTATAGAGTTTCAAAAAGAGTTTTATGATAGGTGCTATAATCTAAGGTGATATTGATTAGGTACATTTAAATTTTGAAGGATATGTATAAAATAACAATTATTAGTGTGCACACAATTAAAAGAGACTTAAGAGACTTTTTTATTTCAGTTATATTGCATTAAGGGTCTAATAATCCATTACCTCTTCGTTGTGGTTATGGATAAATTAATAAAGCACATACAAGTAGAAATCCCAAGATGCATGATATTTACATAAGATATTATAATTATAAATGGTACATAAGAGGGAATTAATAAAAAGTTAGAGCTGTAGAGAAATATTTTGGAATCTAAGGGTTTTAGATTAAATAGAATTAAGACGGAATAAAATACCATACCAATTTAATGAATGCCGAAGTGAAATAATAACAGAGTGACATTGTTTCAAAGCACCAATTTTAAATATGTAAGCTCAATCCTCCAAAAAAATAGATGTTATGAGGAGAATATTAATCATAAGATAAAAGTTGGGTGATTGAAATGGAAATTTGTTATGAGAGTTTTTATATTATCGTAAAATTTTTAATAAATTGAAAAAAAATTTCTATTATACGATCATTCGACCGATTATATTATATGATAGTTAGGGATGGATAATAAATAGACAATATATATTAAAAATGAGTTATGGATAATAAATAGACAATATATATTAAAAATAAGTGTGAATGAGATGAAAATGTTAAGATGAATATATGGTTATATTAAAATAGATAATATACGTAATGAAAACATTCAAGATAAAGTTAGAGTTAGTTTGATCGAGGACAAACTGAAATAATATATATTTAGATGATTTGGATACATGACGCGGATGTATAAAGAGATTATGATTAAAAATGTTAAATACATTATAATGGATGAGAGGAAAAAAAAGAAAATGCAAATTTAAATTAATTTGGAAAAAATGAATATAATTAGCACAAAATTATTTGAAATAAAAAAAAATTATATAATTAATTTTATGATTAAAATTAAATTCAAATTCTACCTTACGTAAAGTTATCAGAGTAAAATTAACTTCTGGATTTGAAATCACTACTTATATATCTGATATTGACCATGATTCACGAGAATTAATTTCTGGATTTGAAATCACTACTTATGTATATGATATTCACCATAGTTCACGAGAACATTATATAGTCTTAGTAAAAGGGAGAAGGGTTAAGAATTTATCCGGTGTGAAGTTGAGTTAGAGTTGAATTTTATAAGTTTAGCTTATGACTCGTTAGAAAAATAGTTAAAGAATTAATAATAATAACAATTAAAAAAACAAGGTTTTTATGGTCCTCTGCTCTCCGTGGCCTTTGGCAAACTGAGAGAAAATTCTAATCAGGCGGCAGAGGTTAAGCCCACGTGCAACCCATCTGATTTTCACCACTCATCAATAAAAAACTGGGTCTTCATTCCCTATTCCTACCATCCTTATGCACGCGCTTCAAGTGGCGCGTGTAAATTCACTGTTCTTATATAGCTGAGAGGCCCAAAATGGGGACCAATGAAGAGAGCGATGCCCACTGCTCTTACCGTTCACTTCTTGGGCAAGCCGGTGACGGAATTTAAGAACAAACCTCTTGTTTCTCAACAGAATTGGTCATTTCGTCTCTTTTTTCTCTTCATCAAAACTCAATTTTCTGCCTTGTGGAGTTCGATTTAGGTAAGACTTCTCTATAATTTTTTGTGGCTTTTTGCATTTTTTTTTATAGAATTTTGCTTTTAATTGCGTTTATAGAATACCCATTTGGAGTTTACTTGAGTTTTGATGATTTGGGTTTATCTTTCTCTCTCTTTTTTTTTTGAGAGAAGGTTTATCTTTCTTTTTCCATGGATATTTGTGCTGTTCAGTTCTTTTGACTGGATAAAGTGTTGGCTATAAATTATTTTTGATTCTTATGCAAGGCTGAATTTTTTAACAAGGGAATTCTTTTGCATGGTGGGGTGCATGGCTCCATTTCTTTGAGTTTCTCCTTTTGGATTGATTGTTTTGGTTTTTTAGAGCTTGCTTCCTATAATTTGAGAATTCGTTCCTGGGCATGAGGTATATTCCGGGTCTTTTGCTAAGAGAGAGTGTAATAGTGAAAATAAATTAGTTCAGTGGACCCCGTATACAGTTGCCTTTAAGCTAAGGGCAATCAAGACAAGACTGGATATGTGAGAAAAAAAAAATATTTGGTGAACTTCAAATAGTAGGGATTAACTGATTTGTCACAGGTGTTTCAGTACTGACAGGGGCATTACTAGGTACTTGGTTGATTATGCTTGGGATGTCGTGGTGTTACCTGGCTTTTCACTTGCTTAGGGTTTTTGTGTTGCTGGGTAGCAAGATGTTGGAGAGGACATGGTCTTCTTATTGGTGTGGAGAAGAGTACATTCTGGAAATTGGATTTCTACATTATATTTGTGGTTGTGCAAAAATCTTGATTTTATTGAATTTGCCAATCATGGTAAACTGATAACAAGTTAAATAGATAAAAAGAGCCTCATGCTTAAAGGAGCCATGCACTGTCATTAGTGATATTTCATTTGTAGAATGCTGCCCTTTAATTGGGAAGTGTACTCATGGGGATAATCTTGTTCTAATAATTATCATTCCATTCCTTGATCTCCTTCATTATAGTTCCAATAATTTAGGTTCCTGGAAAGGGAAATTTGAATGCTGTATACCTTTCAGCAATTTTACATGTACTGGAATTGGATGTTCTCATGTCTCAATTTGCAATCTCTTGGTTGCAAGCCCAAGATTTTACCATTTTAATTTTATTGGACAATCGTTGAGAGAAGGAGTATTAAGTTTTTTGTTATACTCTTTATTTGGGATCTGTCTTAGAATGCCCTAAGAGTTTCTTGGACTTCTTAGTTCTTAGGTATGTGTAGATATTAATATGGTGGGATGTTGTTGCAATGACTATTAAAGTTGTTTGTTTAGATAGGTTCGTCAGATTCAAAAACATTATATACTTGAAAGCATGAAGTGTCTTTCCTTTCGTTACTATCTTGTATTAATTAACTTATTCCTTTTGACAGATTTGTAAGTTGATGACCATTTCTGAGGCATGATATTGTAAACCACTGACAAGGGTGCTTTCAGAAGGTTTTTACTTGGTGGTATTTAACAAGAGGAAGTCAATATCAATTGAACAAATAATAGGTGCCATCCTTGTGTTGATTGAAGGACGACAATGGAGGCACGCCCTGCTTTATCTATTCAGAGATCAGATGTGAGGGAGCTGAATAAACTTGGGGTGCCTGGGCCTTTGTCTTCGTCTTTACCAGTCCTTCCAACTTCTCATGGAGAGACATACCCCAAGTTTTCAGATTCTCAACAGGTTTCCATGGAAGGGGGGCTTAGGACAAAGCCTCTTGTCTATGCAAGTCAATTAACCTCTAACAGTGAAGTAGTTGGCCACCTATTTTCATCACCTGCCGGCTTCTCATCTGACCTTCAGTACTCATCTGTTTCACCCCAGGAGAAACATTCTAGGAATACTCCTTTCCTTTCTCAGTCATCAACAAATGTGGCAGCTTTGACATTGCCACAACCTTCACATTCAGGGTTGCTTCAATCTACAACATCAAGTCATTATGCCAAAGAAATCAGTGCTTCCTGGTGTCCGGAATCACTGCCGGACTTTCTTCATTTTCCTGTAAACACCTCTGTCCAAAATAATCAAACAGAAAGCAACAGTTGTAGTGGTGTCATTGCATCTGAGGAATTTAGTAAACAGAATGATTGGCAGGATTGGGCAGACCAGCTTGTCACCGATGATGATGCTTTGACATCTAATTGGAATGAACTTCTGGCTGACTCCAGTGTTGCAGAAATAGAACCAAAGGTTGGGGTCTTCTTACAACATATGGCAATTAAGTAAATCTTTTTGTCTGTTTTATGTTGTTTCTTGTTCTCATTTTGCTGCTTCAGATGGCATACCAGGTGTCAAAACCATCTTCAAATATTTCATCACACCAGGCCCAAGTTTGTCAACAGCTTCCTATTCCATCTGGAGAAATTCGTCCTGTTCTTACCCCCACTTCCTCAGCAAATAGTGCCCCATCCAAGCCACGCATGCGTTGGACACCTGAACTTCATGATGCTTTTGTGGAGGCTGTCAATAAGCTTGGTGGTAGTGAAAGTATGTGATGCTTCTGGCCTCAGTTAACAAAAAAATTATAAGGTTTCTGCTCTAATTGACAAATGTTCCCTGTTTGATATACAGGAGCTACTCCAAAAGGTGTGTTGAAGCTCATGAAAGTTGAAGGCTTGACAATCTATCATGTAAAAAGCCACTTGCAGGTATAGACATTCTCTCTTTTAGAATGAGGTTAGTTATCTGCACGAACAATATTTGCTCTTCTGTCTCTGAGTGGATTTAATAGATTATTCCTTTTTCTGCTCCCTAATTGGAGTCTTGTTTTTTGAATTTCAGAAATACAGGACAGCTAGATATAGACCGGACTCATCAGAAGGTATGTAATAATTATTAACTGCCAATTCTCATTTTTCCTCTATTTTGTATAATTTACTTCTGCCACAGAATTTTCAATGATTGTAAGATCCTGCATGGCTGTGCTTCCTCTAGGGCTCAGGAATGTTTTTCTTTTGTCATCACTCATAACCCTGGTTTTAAGTTCATAAATATGCTTTGTTAGACATTGATAAGGACAAATTTAATTAACATGAAAAGTAGCATACCTGTTACTATTGTTATTAATCTTGTGTTGGCATCCAGCTAACCATATCATTGAAAGTGAGTATTTTTTTTATTTGACTATGCTATATCCTTGAGCCCATTGTGGATGTAATTGGGCCAAAATCTTGTTCTGTTTCTCATTGAATTTGTTTCCTTGAAAAATGTTACATCAAGATAGATGCCCAGTGACCTAGTAATATTAAATACTTATAATCATTGATGTACAATAAAAACAAACAAAACCCCTCTATATTGTCATTTTACTCGAGGTTACAAACAACTATTGTTGACTACTTGACTGATAAAACAAGATGAAAGAAAGCTATGCCTATCTCTGTCCAAGAAATGCTGTGAAAGAGGAGGCAAGAAACCTTTGTTAATCTTCTCTTTACTTCTCAAGAGGCTGCTTATTTTGCTGGACAATCCATTAAAAAACGGTCATCTCTTTTGGAAACAATAATCAAAGTAAACATGGAGGAGAGTTCCTGATGTAGATTATCCATTATCTCCCAACACATTGCATCAATCAACACCATAAAGTTGAACTCAACAATCAATTCTGAGAGACCTGATTGGAGAGGTGAAGGATCAGGCCTTACTAGAGAGCTGAAGGAGAAATATGAGTGAAGAACAGAAGAATATATATATATATATATATAACTTTAAGCAAAAATTTTGAGCTGACATGTACATGTGTGATACTTGAGTTTAAAACAATCTAGTCAATCGGAAACACGTGAGCCAATCTCACCTGTATTATATGAGTGGAATTATTTGTGAAAAGTTGGATCATGAAATCATGCAATTTTTTGATGTGCAATGCATACTTGATAATAACATGAGTAATATAATTTTCAATCTGATTTTTCTATTTGCATTTCCCATCTTCTGATTTTTGTTGCTACTCTGGTAATTTCTAATGGCATTTTCCTGCATCTAACTTTCATTGCTCTGTGATCTGAACTTCCTGTGTAGTACACCTTTGTAGGACTTTCTTGAATTCCTTCTTTGTATCATTGCTCCCTCAGTTTTAGTTCTGATGCTGATTTTGTTTGTAGCTGTTTTGGATTTCCTGATTTGTTTACTGCATGCGGACCATAATGTGTAATGCATTTATTGTTTACATATTTATTTTTTTTAATGGTGTGTTCCATCTCTTGTAGGATCCTCGGAAAAAAAATTTACTCCTTTGGAAGAAATATCCTCTCTTGACTTGAAAACGTAAGTCATAATTGTTCCATGTTTTCAAAGTGGTCAGTTTCATTTATTCTTTGGCGTTGAGGGATAGGATAATTGTCTTAGTTGTTTGAGGAATTGGTTGCAACCTTTAATAGGAAACATGGGATTTCTGACAATTGGAAAGTGCTTACTCAAGCCTCCAAAAGAGTGCTTATTTTCTTTGACCATTTGCTTCCATACATTGGGAGACACTTTGGTTGTGGAAGTGGAAGGGCCATTATTAACTGTATCCTTTTTTTTTTTGAAATGATTTTAATCGTATGAAATATGGGAATTATTTTAGATTCAGGATCTGTTTCAAATTAAATTTGTAGGGAGTTCGAGAAATTGAAAATTGTTTAGCACTTCAGCTCTTTAAGGCAGACTGCTTTTTCACTTCTACTGTAAGGATATCAACTGAGAATGCAGCTCGCAGTAGTACTTGAGAGTTCATGTATTTTACATGGGGTTAAATACTTTGACTGTTTTCAGTTAGTTAAACCACTACTGATTGTCTTCTTGTTTGCTAGTGATGTAAATAAGAGCAATCTGAGTTGTAAAGGGAATAACAAAAAGAATTGCTAAAAATTTTAAATAAAAGTTCTCCTTTTCTTCTTCTTCTTTTTTTTTTCCTCCTGTATTCTCTTCATTTTCTTTCCATTTTATTCATCCAAATCACAGATAAATAACCCAAAAAATCACTAAATTTTGGTCACTAAAAAAAATTTCTTATGAGCTAATACCTAAACTTTTATTTTTTTTTTGTCAATCAAAGGTCACTTGGGAGTTTCCGACTAAAATCCCATCAGGATGGCTAACGTGGCATGACACGTTACCCAACCATTTGACTTAGTAAGCCACTTTTGATTCACGTAAAATGAACTTTAGTAACTATATTAGTAAAATTTTCAAAATTTAGTAATTTTTGAGATCATTTATATTTTTTGTCTTTTGATTCTTTTAATTTCTTTTCCATTTAAAATATTCTTTTAATTGTTTTATCAAAATATTCTTTTAGGTGAAAATCTTCTTCTAAATTAAATTTTATTCAATTTTCACAAATTTAAACAATAAATTTCTTTAAAAATCAATCTATGAAATCCAAAATTATTGGTTATTTTTTATTCAAAATATTCTTTTGATTTTTTTAAGTGAAAATATTCTTCTAATTTAAACTTATTAATTTAGAAGATATTTTTCTAATAGTTTAATGACTATTAAATCTATTAGATGACCCCAAGAATTTATATAAATTCTTATGTAGAAAGCAACAATTCAATGATTAAGATTTAAGATTTATTAGTTGGTTTTATATTAAAATCAATAAAAACTTATTTAAATTTTAATATGGCAAAATAATTCTTTATTCACTTAAAAAATAATATAATATTTTTAATAAAAAAAGTAACCAATGGTTTTAAATTCATAAATTGATTTTTAGGGAAAAATTATTGTTTGAATTTAAAAAAATTAAATAAAGTTTAAATTAGAATAATATTTTTAATTAAAAGAGTTGAAAGAATATTTTGATCAAAAATAAAAAATAATTAAAAAATATTAGTGAAAATAATAAAAAGAATATTTTGATGGAAAAAAATAATTAAAAGAATCAACTTAACTAAACTAAGCTTTATTCCCAAAATTAATTGGGTCAGCTTTATGAATTTTTTGTTTTCATTAAATAATTTTGGACGATATTTTCTGATAATTGTAATGTTTCTAAATCATATTATATTTTTCTCTTCCAAGTTAGTTTAGATCTATCTCTTCCTTTCTTCTTCTCCTCTATCAAGATATGTTCAACCTTTTTAATCGGAATCTCCCTAGATATTCACTTCACGTGTCCAAATCATTTTAATCTCCATTCTCTCATCTTATTCTCAATCGATGCAATTATCATTTTATATCTAATGATTTTGCTATGTAAATTATCCGTTCTAGCATGCTTACACATCTATCTTAATATACTCGTTTTGACAACACTGATCTTCGATATATACTGTCTTGTCATTGTCCAACATTAATTGCCATATAGCATAGCCAATCAAATAGCCATACAGTAGAATTTTTCTTATAATTTATTGGGAATCTTGCAGTCACATAATACTTCCGTAGCAAGCTTCCATTTCAACCATACAACTTTTTTCATGTGGCTAACATCCTCCTCACAATCTCTATTTCTTTGAAAGATTGAGTCTAGATATTTGAAATAGGTTATTTGGGATAATGTTACTCCATCAAAGCTAATTTCCTCATTATCTCCTGTTCGGCCTCCTTTGAACTTGCAATGCGTGTATTCTGTCATGGTTCTATTTAACCTGAAACCTTTGTATTCCAAACTGTTTTTCCACAAATCTAACTTTTTATTAACTCTCTTCAGATTACATTTACCAGCACAATATCGTCTGCAAACATTATACTCCAAGAGATTTACTCTTGTATATGCAGACCTTTGATACAACTCAACTAAAATATAAGTGTCTCTCAAGTCACTTCCAACTGTGCGCAAACTATTAGTTGCTCCTTCAAGCATGTTCTTCAATATTTGTATGTATTTAATCAATATCTATTTATGTTTTAACACCCACTATAAAATTACTTTTTGAACTTTGTTATAAGCTTTTTCAAAGTCAATGAAAACAATATACAAGTCTTTTATCGTATTTATGTATTTCTCTATCAAGTTTTTAATGAGAAAGATTGCTTCCATGATTAATCGACCTGAAATGGTTGGTACAGATAGATGTAACAACTCATAAGCAATGTTGTATATCTCTTTCCACAACTTCAAAAGTATGACTCATGAGTTTAATTTCCTTGCAGTTAGAGCAACTTTGATTGTCTCCCTTATTTTTAAAAAATTAGGATTTTGTTAAACAATCTAGCTAACCAAACTATTTATGCATCATCCTAACACTTCTATACTTTAATCGGTGTTCCATAGGATCACAAATTTTCCCAACTTTCATTCTATTCAAAGTCTCTTTGACCTCTGAAATTTAATCCTTCTAGTGAAGACCATATTTTTCTCTACGGTTATGTGGTCTATGTTAATCATCATACTTCTTTGGCCATTATTGGAAAGTTTATTAAAGTAACTCATCCACATTTCTTTAATGTCTTCATTTTTCACCAAAATATTTTCTTATTTATCCTTGATACACCTTGCCTTATTGAGATTTTGACATTTCCTTTCTCTTATTCTTGTTAATCTATAGATATCCTTTTGAGCTTCATTCTTTCCAAGTTTCTCATACATTTTGTCAAAGGCTCATGCTTTTGCTTGGTTCACGATCTTTTTTGTCTCTTTTTTTCGCTTTCTTATATTGCTCATAAGTCTCCCAATTATCTCATTTTGGTAGTATTTTGTACCATTCTTTTACTTTTAATTGTTTTTTGTACTTCCACCACCACCTCTCCTTTGAGGGCGGGTTATGTCCGTTAGACTCTTTCAAAACTTTTCTAGCCATTTCTCTAATCCTTAAAGCTATGTTTATCCACATAGTATTGGCTTCCATGTCTGACTTTGTTGCTTTCAACTTGAGGAGTTTATTCGTAAACATCACTTGTTTCGCTCGCTTTTTATTCCCGTTTTTTTAATTAAAAGAATCAAAAAGTAAAAAAATATAAATGACCCCAAAAATCATTTAACCTTTAGAGTTTTTCTATTGTGGTCACTTTAGTTCATCTGATGTGGATCTGAAGCGGTGTGCCGAGTTTGATGGCTAGGGTAACATGTCATGTTACGCTAGTCATTCTAGTAAAATTTTGATATGAATTTGGTGACCTTTGATTGAAAAAAAAATTAAAAGTTTGGATATTTGCTTGCAATAAAATTTTCTTTAGTGACCACATTAGAAAAATCACCAAAGCTTTAGTAATTTTTTGGGTAATTTACCCTCCAAATGACCATTAGCTCCATGAACCAATCTCCATCATTAGGACAAGAGTCATTGATATCTTCCGAATCTAGGTTCCTAACAGGTAACGACACAAGAAAATATTGGCCAAAAGACTATGCAGAAAGGTCATGTGGAGAAATTCATAGATAATGTCTTTTCATCCCTGCATGATCTATTGCTAAATGAGTTTTTCATGCGTGTTTGGTAGGAATGAAGCTCTGACTATAAGAAATAACATCCAGCTTTTGAATATGATTTTGAAGATTTATGCACCTAAAATTGAAGAACAGTTGAATTTCTGCATGACTACAAAGCTTCCTTATAGATCTACAGCAACTTAAATTTCTTTTTTTTTGTTTCCTTCTCCCTCCCTTTTGAGTAGATTGACACAGGAAAATAATTCGTCTAGCATGCATGGATTGGATTTTCAATTTTCAATTAATAGGCTTCCTGAAAACTAATTAATTATTATTTGACTGTGAGGAGGGCCTTGTAAATATTTGGAGTTCTTCATTTGCTTTTTTTAATGTTTTGTTGTGGGAACTGGGAATACACTTCCATTCACTGATTATTTATGTATTTCAGCAGAATTTCCTATTGGTCAGTCGACTGAACAGTCCATAGTCCATATTGTTTTCTGAAAGAGCAATAGTTTCAAATAGTTTCAGCTAATTGCCATATATTCAAATAGTTTCAGTTTGTGCATTAAATTTTGTGTAATATTGGGTCCCATTTCACATTTAATAATCCTGCTAAACGTGTAATTTCTCTAATTTATTTTGTAAAACAGGGGTATTGAGATTACTAAAGCTCTACGATTGCAGATGGAAGTTCAGAAACAGCTGCATGAACAGCTTGAGGTATAAATTTGTTCTCAAAAAGGAAATCTGTTTAGAATTGATTAGTAGTTTTGATTTTGTACCTTCAGAATCTGGTTTTAAGATTTCCTTTGGTAGCCTTAAACTTTATTGTTGCTACAAAAAATGCAGAATCAAAGTTCATGGAACAATATAGTTGTGGGGATTCTAGTAAAATTCTCACTTATCTTTTGTTCAACTACTCTGCTTAGTAGGGATTTGGACCATCTGGATCATGGTCATCCCTGATATAAGAAGGATATTTTGACCTCTAGGGTTGCCTTTCAACATAATTGGAACATTGGATTTCTTTTTCTTATACAAACCATTTGGAAGGCACAAACTATCACCACCAATTCAGGAAAAAAGAAGAGTGAACAAGGAACTGTAATTCTGCAAATGGAGGAGATCTCTCATTTCTTTCTTTCCTTCGTCACCCCCCCACCCTCTTTTTTTTAGCTTTGTTGGGAGGGAGAGAGATTATAAAGGCATGTTAACTCTGTTGTACAGAAATTGTTTCTGTACCCTTTAATGAATTTAATAAACGTCTGGAATATAGTTTTCCAGACTGCATATTAGATTTATATATATATGCAGCCAGTTTATTCCTTGGAGAACTATGTTTCAGGATTTAGGTTTTAAGAAATTATCCTTGGCATAACATTAAGATATATAGGCTATGTGGTGAATTTGTGTATTACAGAATTCACCTCCCACACGATACTGGTTTGGTGCGGGTTCATTAAGTATAGGAATAATTTCAACCATTGTCCTCAAATCATCGCTGTACTTTTATATGGTCTAATTTCAATTTGTTTGAAAAATAACTCTTATCTACAATTTATGTTTTGAAAGGTCTTATGGCAAGATTTATGCAGGCATTTGGCCAAATATTTGATGTAGTGGCCAAAGAGAGAGGAAAAAAAAAAAAAACCTTGTGGCCTATTGTTGATTGCTGAGAATTAAATTAAATTAAATTAATATTACTTAACTTTAATGTGAGAACTCCGGTGGAACTTTTAATGAAATTCAATAATAAAATCAATTCAACTTAACATTAATCCAAAAACTAATTGGGATCGGCTATATAGATTATTTGTTTTTACTTTGAACGTTTTTGGATGAGATCTTCTAATAATTGTAATGTTTATAAATCATATTATATTTCTCTGCTCCAAGTTATATTAGGTCTACTCCTTCATTTTCTTTCTCTCCTCTATCACGATGTGCTTAACTTTCTTAATTAGAGCCTCCTTAGGTCTCCGCTTCACATATCGAAATCATTTTAATATCAATTCTCTCATTTTATCCTTAATCGATGGAGTCCTACTTTATTTCTAATATTTTTATTATGCATCTTATCCCGTCTAATATGACCACATGTCTATCTTAGCATCCTCATATTTGCAACGCTCATCTTTGATACATGTCTCTTTGTTGTTTAATACTCACTATCATATAATATAATCGACGAATAGTCGTATAGTAGAATTTTTCTTTCAATTTATTAAGAATTTTTCTGTCATATAGGACTCCTATAATAAGCTTTCATTTCAACCAATTAGTTTTTATCCTATGGCTAACATCCTCTCCACAACCTTCATCACCTTGAATGATTTAGTCTAAATATTTAAAATGAGTGTTTTGTTTTAGAACAATGTCACTCCATCCAATCTAATTATCTCATTATCCCTACTTTAGCTTTTATTAAATTTGCAATGCATGTATTCTGTCTTGGTTATATTTAACTTGAAACCATGGACTTCAAAATATTATTGAAATACAGCAATATTGATGTTTATAAAAATATAAATTTAGTAAGAGAATTTTGATGTGACTAATTACAATTGGTGACTTCTGTTGAAGTTTGATGATAAATTCAATGAAAATAGATGAAGTTAGCCTTGAAGTATATGATAAGGCATTCATGCATGATATTGCTATGTGCATGTACTCAGAAGAAGCATTTCAAGTTGCATTCGTGATTTGCAGTTTGACACTGATCCTGTTTTGGCAGATTCAACGAAATTTACAGTTGCGAATAGAAGAACAAGGCAGGTACCTCCAAATGATGTTTGAGAAGCAATGCAAGTCAGGTGCTGACCAGCTGAAGGCATCATCATCATCCTCTGCTTTGGAGAACCCCTCTGCCCTTCCTTGTGATACAATCCATGATTCCCCTTCCAAAAATGAAATGGAAGCCTCCCAGCTGGACTGTGGCAAGACGAACACCAACATAGTTAATGAGAAGTTTACATTGGAAGAGAAATCACAGGATTTAAATGAGAAGCAAAAGGCTCCTCAAATTGAAGCTTCTGAGAATCCCAAGCCAGATGATAATGAGTCAAGTTCACAATCTGCCAAACGTCCAAGAAAAGATGCCTAAACCATCAGCTTTGCACTGACAAGATGACATTCGTTCGAGTATAATTTATAATCTCGAGTGGGGAAAAACCTAGATGACTTGAGAATAGAGCTCCAGGACTTTGAGATCCTCCTGCTTCTGTTTATATGATGTCCTTATTTGAAACTTGCTTATGCACTCGTTTTAGTCTACGAGAACAAATATAAGAAAGGTTCTGATCATAATAATAGTCTTTAACCTCCTGATTTGTACTTCTATAAGAAGTGAGACTGAAAGTGCATATAAAAATGCTGTTTTGTCTAGGGATATTGCAGCCTGCAATTTGCAGGAGCAGCTGTTGGGGAGAAATAAAAATGGAGGGTTTGGATATGCAGCCATACCTTTTGATGGCTCACTGGATGTGTTGAAACATCATTCTCTTTAGTTATATGATTTGGTTGACAAACCATTTTAAAATACTAGGCTGTATTTATTGTTTGACATTGGAAATATAATTATGCTTAAGAAATTTGGGCAGTGAGGATATGTGCTAATCTTCTTCAAATATGGAGTTCACTTTCACTAAAAATTTGGGGCTTTGTTATTATGCTCCGAGCACAGGGGGTTCCCTAACTTCCAAGGCACATATGATAGTTATATAGAGTTAATAAAGAACAAAAATAAGAAATTAGGATAATTCATTGTTGGCAGGTTGTCATTTTTTGATGAATTCTTTTATTGTTGAGGTGATATTTTTGGTGCAATTTTGAGATTTTTCTTAACAAGTCGGCATCTAAGCTGGCTGGTTTGAGAGAGGGATAAATTAAATTTTTAGACTCTAAGATCCTGAAAGAGGGTGTGGAAACTAACATTAACCAATTAATAATTGACAATGTAATAATAAAGCATTTGACCAACTAATTACAATACCCAACTCACCTATTTTCTCCCTCTCATTACCACCCTTCTCTTTCTTTCCTTTTCTTCTTTTACTACATTTCTCTAAATTATTCAGGAAGATTATTCACTGCATATGGCAAATCTTACAAAGAACGTTTGCGATATGCAAATCCATTTTAATATTATATATACTCTACCAATATATGGTTACGATATGATAAAAACTCAACTCAATTTTAATCTCAAAATTAATTTAGTCAAATGTATGAATTCTTTATTTACGTTTCAAATAATTTTGGATAATATTTTCTGATAATTAAAGTGTATCTAAATTATATATTATTCCTCTCCTACTTGTTATTTTAGGTCTATCTATTCCTTAATTTTCGATTACACATCAATACAATATTATGTAAAGATTATTTTCATAAAATTTAGTACACTATATGTATTTTAAATGTTACATGAACACATTTTAATTTATAAAATATCGATGCTTAAGCGCATACACATTCTTTTCTTTGGGGCACTGAGGAATGGGGAAATTTGTAGATTCTGATATATATTTATATGTATTGATTCATTTATATGAGTGTTAGGTGACTGAGAGGTTAGAGTCAGCTTCTTTAAGAGAGAGACGCCTTTGAGTCTAAGTTAGCTAACGCCAGAACAAGCCACAACAAGCAATCTCTTAATGCCAGAACAAGCCACAACAAGCAATCTCTCTTTTTCCTTCTCCTACCTATTGCTCCCATATCCATCCCCCACAACCAGTAGCTAACGTCTCTTTGAATCAAACCCATGATCTCTCAACTCACAGTTTGGTATACAAATACGATAACCTCCTTTTACACACATTTATTAATCATTATATTTTACTCCCTCCTTCCACCATCCTTTTAATTCCCCTAACTATCATCATCCCTCATCTCATCATCTTCTTTCACTATTTTCTTTAGTTCAAACCACCATGGCTGGCCTCACCACTGGCAGTTCTCATCCTTTACAGGACTCTGACGAGGTAAGTAATTATATTTTATAGTAAAAAAAGCTCTTATACCATGTTAAAATAATACTCACACGAGTAATGTGATATAATGTGCATGGCAGCAACACCGGCCTGGGACACGCCAGTCTGTTTCATCGAAAATTTGTAGAGTTTGTGGAGATGAGATTGGAGTAAAAGAAGATGGACAGTTATTTGTGGCTTGTCATGTTTGTGGGTTTCCTGTTTGTAGACCATGTTATGAATATGAGAGAAGTGAAGGGAACCAGTGTTGTCCTCAGTGTAACACTCGCTATAAGCGTCACAAAGGTCTACTTATAACTGTATTTTAAGGTTCTTTCTTATTATTACGTATGATAGTATTAGGTAAGTAACTTTGTTAAGGTTTTGCTTGGTGCAGGTTGTCCTAGAGTTGATGGAGATGATGATGATGATATTGAAGCAGATGACTTTGATGTTGAATTACAGATTAAGCAGCATCATGATGACTCTGATCACAAAAATGTCTTTGCTCGATCGGTAATATCATTAAATATTAATACTTGATTGATCAATATTTAGTAGTACTTTTAAAAGAATAGGAAATTAAGTTCAATCTCTAATAGCTGAGTTTTGCAGGAAAATGGAGACTATATTCAAAGCCAATTGCATACTGGTGGACCTGCATTTTCTTCTGCAGGAAGTGGTAATTAATTAAGCAAAATTAATGCAAGCTACATTTGAGCTTAATTGTAAAGGGACAAAAAACTTTAATTTCTGGGTTTGATGGTGAATGTAGTGGCGGGAAAGGATCTTGAGCCAGAAAGAGAGATGTACAGCAATGCAGAATGGAAGGAAAGAGTAGAAAAGTGGAAAGTCCGACAAGAAAAGAGACGCTTGGTGAATAAATATGACGGAGGAAATGATCAAGGAGAAGAAGATGAGTACTTGTAAGTGTCTTTGCCTGCTACTAACTCTTTTACCTTTTCAGTGCTTGAATTTTCTATCTATACTGCTAATAATTAACATTTGTATTCTGCAGAATGGCCGAAGCTAGGCAACCTCTGTGGCGAAAAATCCCCATTTCTTCTAGCAAAATCAACCCATATCGCATTGTGATTGTCATAAGACTTGTTGTTTTGGCCTTCTTTCTTCGTTTCCGAATCTTAACTCCAGCTACTGATGCATACCCATTATGGCTAGTGTCTGTAATTTGTGAAGTATGGTTTGCCTTTTCTTGGATACTTGACCAATTCCCCAAATGGTTCCCAATTGAACGTGAAACTTACCTTGATCGCTTGTCTTTG
>CANXYC011645304.1:0-31437 GCA_948193065.1 Aleurites moluccanus
AGTGTAATCTTTTCCAAATTAAATAATCATTTTTAAGATTATCACTCCAACTATAATTCTAGAAGTCACCAAAGGAGTATCTTGATCTAAAATGGCTAATTGATTAAAAACCGGATACTGCCCTTCTAGAAATTCAATTATGTCTGATACACCATAATATTCATGGGCAATATTATTTTTTAAAGGAGCATTTCTATAAATAGAATCAATTCTAATTAATTCGTCCCTATGCTTAATTCTTCCACAAACCCAAGAATATTCCCACTGTATTAAAGGATGATTTCTTCTGTCTATAATCGAAAAGTGTTTTATACTGTTATACACTCTTCCAGGGATTAAAGAATTCCCTCTAAAAATTTCATCCATAAACTAACAAATAAATAATTTTGGACCTATATGAACAATATTATGAAAATCAGAGACCAAAATATAATTAAATATTAGTTTATTTCTTGAAAATAACTTTTATGTTTTGAAAATTAAAATTCAGAGACTTTATCGTTACAAATTAAAGTTAAAGGATCATAAAGTGCGTTAGTCACAAGTTGAGGGACTATGAATGAAACTATCACATTTTTTCACTGAGCGCGTGATTTTCTCATTCCTTCAAAATTTAGTTTCTTTACAGGTATGTGGTCTTCTTTTGGTAATGTTTTATCTATTTCTTTCAAAGACAAGTCAAAGTTTTAAGGGTAGTTATTAATAATTATTTTTGAGAAATTTTAATTGATTTCCAAATATTATTATTAGTTTTAAGTCTTACTTGTAGAAAATTATTAATTATTTAAATAGTACTTAAATGATAATATATGAAAATAACTAATTAATTAAATATTCATTTGTATATTATAAATTATAAGTATAATATTTATTAGATTTGTGTAATTCAATTCTGATATAACTGCATGCCGATCAGGATCCCAATCGTGACACTTAAATTCTTATCAACCATCTAAAATAAATAAAATTCTTAAATTTAATCATATTTATGTGTAAATTTTAGTATATTTAAGTACATATTTTGAGTTGGACTTTACTGTTTGTCTAAGCTTGCCCTCATTTTGCTTCTATTTGAATGGACTATAATTGTAGATTACCTATATGTAATTTACCCAACCTTTATATCTAAAGTTTGTACTTATATGCAAATATGCCTACTTCTCCTTCTTTGTTTTGTTTTTTTTTTTCTTTTTTTGGTAAAACAGAATTTTATAAAATTTTTGTATAAATTCATTTATAAAAAATAATTTTTTTTTATTAATTTTTAGCTCAATTTTCTTTGTTTTTATATATTAATAACTTGATTTTATATTTATATATGATGTATCCAATGTTTTTTTTTTTTTTTTTTTTTATACAGATGATAATTTATAATTTATTATCATTAACAAATTTAAAATTTCATAAAAAATAAATATTAAATTAATATAAAAATCTAAAAAAATAAAAATTGAATTAAAAAAATTTTCATTTAAGAAGAGTTTATAAAAAAAAAATTAAATTAAAATTTTTTTTATTTATCTTTTTTATTTTAACAGTGGGAGGGAGAATTAATTTTGACTTTATTAACCAGAGAAATATACACTTACCGTTAGATTATATTTTAATGTGCTTATTTATTTTACTTATTGTTTATAAAAGATAAAAAAAAAAAAAAATATCAGTCTATTATTTTTTTTATTATTATTATTAAATATGTTATTATTCTATGTTTGATTTTTTTACTTTTATAAGTATCATTTTAATTATTAATAAATATTTTTATTAACATAATTATTCTCCTTAATAAGTTGAAATTAGAGTAAAGTCAGTAATAAGAGTAAAAGATACGTGAATTTATAATCTTATTTAAAATCTACTTTTTTAACACAATTCTTAATTTATTTTTTATCAATTTTATCTTTCCTAAAGAAAAGGTTATTTTACAAATTATATTCATTTATAAATTTTTAATATTAATTAAAAATTTGAAAATATTAATAAGTAATTAAAATATTCATAATTTATATTTTATAACTTTAAATTTTAAATTTTACATGCAAACTTATTTTGTATAAGTTTGAATTATTAAATTATTATTATGATTGCTCACTATTTATAATTTTTTTATGAATTGAATATAAATAATAACTACCTGCAAATTAAAATATGAAAATTTGTATTAACTTAATTTTATTTTTTATAAAATTTATTACAATTTATTTAATTATTAATTAAAATATTTTTATTTTATTTAATATTTTTTTATAAAGAATATTTTATTTAATAATTAATAATATATAATTATGTGTTTAAATTTATAATAGTGACATGTAACGTATACGCGCAAGTATCTCTTAAGTTATTAGGATTTCATAAAATCATTTTTGGGTTTTTATTTTTAAGGATAATTAAGAATAGACAAGCAGACGAAATTGCCCTTTTCAACTGCCGTCAAGCTAAAGGTATCCCCTCGTCCTTTTCGACTTTTCCTAATGTGACCGGAAAATTAGATCCATAGGTCATGGACCCACCACTTCATAGCCCTTGTTTCTCTCTTCTAAATGGCCAATATCAAATAAAAACAAATTTCTAATTATTTCCTTTTAAAAAAATCGAAATTTATAATTTGCATTTATACAGAGAAGAGGTCAACATGTCTTGTCTTAGACTTGACTTGGAACCTTGAATCCAAAGTGATTAATTATTTAAATCTTTCTTTTAAATTATTGGTTGCATGAACAACGTGGAGATTAATCTCCAAATTTCAATTAATTAGATTAAAATGATAATTTAATATTAATGAAATTTAAATTCTGACCTTTATTTCTATGTATATTAAGACAAAATTATTAATAGTTTAAATAAAATAATACAAAATTATAATTCTTTATAATATTATAATTTTTTAAAAGTAATATAAAAATAAATTAGAAATATAAATAGTGATGACAACTATCTATATTAAAAATATTATATCGTATTTAATAATAAATAATAACTAATTTTTAATTTTTAATTTTTTATGATTTTTTTCGAATTTAATATGTAAATTAATAAATATATATTTAATAGAAAAGTAATTTAAATAAGAAATTAAAATTTATTTTTTGAGTATTGAGTATGAGAAATCAAAGATAAATTTATTGTTAACTAAAATGTATTATAAAGGTGATAAAGAAAAAAAAATTAGCACAAAGGAGATAAAGGCTATCCTTTAGTTTGTTTCTTTGGATATTGGTTGAGTATTGCATTTTGCAATGAAGATATCATTTGCTTAGTGGTATGTTGTGATTATTTTATGAGTGGAAAAAAAAATTATAATTTCAAAGAATAATAATAATTAGTTTTTTAATTGAAATTTTAAATTTTAATTTGAAATCATATGCTATTTAATCTTATCAATTGATTTAAATTGTATTCTATTAAAAGATAGAGACTAATGTTGTCTAAAAACGCATATAAAAATCATAATGTACTATTTGATTTTTTTTCTTGTGCCTCAAATTCCATCCTAAAATTTTATTAAAAAAAAACATAAAAAGCTCTCCATAAAAGCATCTCGAAGAAACTAAAAATTAATAAGTTTCTTCAAGATGTTCTTATCAAGAATACTAACTTTAAGAAAAAATTGAAATTATAAATTATTATGGAATTAAAAAATAATTAATAATAATTTATTAGTTAAATAATTAATAATTGATACTAATAATAGTTTAATTATAATTTATTAGTTAAATAATTAATAAGTTATACTTATAACAGTTTATTAGTATCAATTAAGATTTTTATAGTGAAAGTAAAATTATGTTTGATGGTAACATTTTAAAAAAATTGTTAATTTTTAGGTTTTTCATTGTACTTTGTTGAAAGGTTTTTTTACTTTTATTTTTTAATTTTTTATAAAATTTGAAGATGAAAATTTAAGGCATAAGAAAAAATAATAATAATAAATGCATATTATGATTTTTAAATGAAAATAAGAAAAATAATAAGAGAGATGGTAAAATATATAATAAATATTTTTATAATACCTTAGTAGACAGAACAATGAATAGTGAGGAAGTACTAAAAACAGTATGGATATAATGGGCAATAGTAACGGATATAATATTAACTCAAGTATGAATATACTCAATTGATTATTAAAATCTGCAGAGAATGATAGAGCGTAATATTAAAAAAATTTTGAGACTCAACTGGGCCACTTTTGAGAGATTATCCTGAAAAATACTAGTATTAATTACACTGCCGGAAAAATAGCAGTCCGACTAATTTAAGAATTTCTAACCCAGACTTGAGGGGATTAAGTTAGTTAATTTTATGTTAAATTATGGTGAAAAGAAAGAGTTGAAAAATATTTTAGAATATTGAAAATAAGAGCAATGACAAAATCATAATTTATGACAACTTTGGGGGTAATTATGAAAATTCACTGTCTGAGATCCAGAAATGACCCATAACTATTTTTAAATAATAGAACAATCTAAAATAAGGTATTTCACTCCCCACACTTGATGTTGAATCTAAACAGAATAGACAAAATAAATTACAGAAAGTTTTGGGGTAAAAATGCAAACAAAAAATTTTTGGGCCAAAATGCAATTAAGTAAAGTTATGGGACCCACCCATTTACACCACAATTCTAGAAATAAAGTTAGGTGTCCGGCTAAGGTTTGTAGAAATTGTTAATTATTGTGAAATATTTTCTAACTTAATTATGAATTGGACATTTAGCATTTTCTAAAAATTTCTACAAGCTCTTCTCTTCTTTAAGCTTATCTATTAGTTTGGTATATAAATTAAGATTTTTCTTGGAGAGTTGGCCAAATCATGTGTAGAGAAAACAACCAAAAAATAGTTTTCTAATCCTTTCCAAAGAAAATCAACCAAAAATAGATAGAAAATGGAAGAAAAAAGAAGATTAGTGGAGAAAAAAGTAATAGAAATTGCTATTCAAGCTATTTTGTGGAACAAAAGGAGGAGAAATTCAACTGTTCAAGTTTAAGGTAAATTTTCTAAACTTCAGTTTTTAATTATATTTAAGAGTTCTAAAGTTTGATTTGGCAAATAATTGAGGTAATTAAGTTAAAAATGTAAAGAATGAGCTAGGATTTATATGGTTTCTGAAATCTAATTTGAGGCAGTAATTTTTAGCTAATATTCCGAAATTTTAATGATTGAGTTTAAGGATGGACAAAACATGAAAATTTTAGATAAACATGTTAATTATATTTCTGTCAAAGGAATTTGTAAAATTCGAAGTGAGAAATGAGTTATTGAGTAAAAATTGTGACTGACCTGAATTTAGGTTTTCTAGAAAATGCTACTGTATTTTTATTGTATAGACCGTTAGTGAAAGAATTAGAAGAAGTATTCAATATGAAAAGTGTTTATTTATGTCTTATATATAACAATATAAAAGGTTTAGAAATTAGATTTGTGGTTTATGAGATATTAGGTCATGAGTATAATCTGCTCGGATTAACTGATAAATAAAACATAGGCTACTGAGTTCTATTAATATGAGGACCTTAAAGTCTGAATTAGAGAAAGTGTTAAACATGAAAGATGTTCATGTATATGTTATATAAATTTATATAAAAAAAAATTATAATTGGATGAGCACGGAATTAATTATAGGCATGGAAATAGGTTTGTCTGGATAGAGATTTCATGGCATCAGTTTAAATTTGGAAATTTATTAATAATTGTATAGTGATCCAAATATTCTAAATTTTGGATATGTTATAACATTATATGTCTATTTTCAATAGGAAAAATAATTATTGTAATTGGTTAAGTATAGATTAAGTTATTAGCAAAAGAACAGTATCTGCCAAAACAAGATTTGTAGGCAGAATGCAGGCAGCAAGACTGGTTGTAATACTAAGTTTAAATTAACACTATAATTTGTGTAATAATGAAAATAAAGTGAATTTTGGATATGTTAAAGCTTAATATGTCTAGTTTAAGTAGGAATAAGTATTGAAGCAATTGAATAGGTGTAGAGTGAGTTATGAGTAATGAAACATAGGCTGCCAGTAAAGGTTCTTTATAGGCAAAATCTAAAACTTAGAAATTTGAGGAATTTTTTTAATATAAGTATAAGTATTGTAATTTTATGTTAAATAGCATCTAAATAGAAATTAATTGGATATGTAGAGTCGAGAATGAATAAGAGACGTGATGGTTACCATAAGAGATAAGGCAAAGAATCAAGGATAAAGGAAAAGGGAAATGTATAAGTCATAAGCTAAGATGAGTAATGTATACATCATACTCATTGATTATTATTGATATTGAAATATCTATTGTTCTTGATTGATCATGTATCCAAATATTTCTAGAAATATGCACACTAAATGTTTAACCATATTCCATGATGTTTATTGTTAATTGCTACCTTGTATCAAGTAAAGAAATCAATACATGATTAATGAAATATATTGACATTGATTGACAAGTAAGCCCATGTGTATCGTTCGAAAGCAATTGTACCGTAATGTTCCTAATGAATACTTGATATTGTTATTGTTTTTCATTGGCCTATTTACATATAGATTTGACAGAATTGCCTCTCCGGTGGGGTAGTGGGTATATACCGTCGGCAATGTGCATATTGTATAATGATACCCTAGCTGGGAAGGGTTAACTATCCTAGCCATAGGGTTCGATCAGCCTTATGTACATGATATGATATTGACATGAGATTGATATGAGATTATACGTGTTCATGACTCTTTATCTATTTTATCTACATGATACAAGTATTATTTACCTGTTCAATGATTCCAAACTTATATCATATTGCTTACCATTGATGGTCATTCTTTCATCGATTTGATTGTTACCTATTCCAAACTTCCAAAGATATTTAGTGTGCAAATTAATTAATCTTGACATGTAAATTTGATATATTGATATCCATTCATTGTATTTATTGATGCTTGACTACCATTGATATCTTTTGTTATCATATGCTTATATCATCTATTTAATGATATATATATGCTCACTGAGTATTTTATACTTATCAAATACTGGTTTATAATTTTTACAGGGATGAGATAGAGGAAGTTGATTCCAAGTCAATCTCTTTTAGAAAATAACTATTCATTTATCACTATAGTACTTAATCATCTAAGTGACGTTAAAATGCAATGTGATTTGCTATTAAAGTTTAGCAATGAATGATTATAATGTGTAATACTTAATGATAATGATAGCGAAGTGATAATGACAGTGATACGGAAAAAGTTAAAATAAAATTCACATGTTTTAAAAGAGAATTAGAAGTGCTATCTATGTCTGTGAAACTGTGAAGTTGAGGGTATAAGGAAAGCAAATTATTAGAGTGCAAAATATTTTTTTATGTAGACTGTATAATTTTTTAAAGACTCGATTTTAGATTTGAAATAGCATTAAAATTACAAAAGAAACTATGACAACATTTCTATAAAATTTATAAGTAATAAATGGAATTTAAGCATTGATAAATGAGTTAAGATTGATTGAATGATTGATAACTGGATTGTTCATGGGTTCTACAGGTTTCCGTTGACTTTAAATCTATCCGTGTCCTAGGACCGTCGTGACCCAAACGTGGATCGTGACAATTTTATTGAAAAAAAAAAGAGTGAATGAAAATGTCTTATAAATAATAATGAACAGTGACAAATAGAAATTAAAAATATTTCATAATTAATAGTGTAGAGAGAGAGAAAAAGAGGAAATAAAAAAGATTTCATAATTAACATTATTGAGAGAGATAACATAGCATATCTATAAAAAAAATATTGACTCATTTAATAAGTTGTGGTCACAATCTTTTTTATTATGACAATAGAGTCACCCGTGTTTAAATTCTCAACATGAGAAATTAAAATTATTTATTCATATTTTTTAATATATTAATTGAGTTGAGGATTCAAACACTCTTTTATTTATATATATATATTTTAATTTAAAAATTCTTCTTTAAAAATTTAAACAAAACCAATAATTTATTTTTTTAATTTAATAGAAAAATATAACTTATAAGTTAATTTTTATATATTGTATTAAATTTTTATAATTCAAAATCAGTAGTCAAGATTTACATGCTTTGTAATTTAGATCAATATTCTTACCATAAACATTGGTTAATTTATCAATTAATTGGTTTTATCTATTTTCATACACTTGTTTTTTAATGAATTAAATTAATTTAAATTTATAATACCCTTTGGAAACTATAGTTCACAATAAAATTTATTTTTTATATATATTATGCATTGTTTAAACATTGTAGCACCATGAGCTATGTCTATATTACTTACATTGTGCTTCATTTTCAATACTTAACTAATTGAAGTAGTGAAAGTTTGTATTATAATAATAAATGAAAAGGATAAATATAAAACTCTCACACTTAACACTTTGAAAATGATTAGAGAAGGCTAATCAAAACAATTTCAATTTGCTCCTAAGCATTGTTAATTGAGATTTAAGGTGGTAAATTTTGACTCGCATGTAAATTTGGTCTAAATTTATCTATTTTAAATTACATAGAATTTTAAAAAATATATATATATGCATCCATTGACACTTAACTTATATATCAATCCATCTAAGTGATTCACTCAATTTTGACTTAATTAATTAAATTTAATTCAATTTAAATTAATAAAAATATAAAATATTTTTACAAATGATTAAACTTATATATATCTATATCTATATCTATATATATGGTGTTTAAATTTTTTTCAAATATGTTATTTTGATGTATGGATAATTTTTTGTCTGACGAGTTTCTCAACTTTTAAAAATAATATCATATAAATATTTTTAGTTATCAAAATAATGATTTACAACTCTCATTTCTCTTGATTTGCAATTATCCAACTCCATTTAAAACCTTATATTGGTATGTAATAACTCAAAAAATTTCTTTCGTATCTTTTTCCAATATTAAAGATTTTAGAGTTGTAAATCAGTATTCTGATAACTAAACAATGATAAAATTATTTATATAAAATTATTTTAAAAGTTAAAAAACTCGTCAGATAAAAAAAAATCTAAACACTAAAAATTTTCTAATAATAAAACATGAATTCAAGAGTTATTTAGCAATTTTTTTCTCTATATGAAGTAACTCTCTTAAAAATTAAGTTTATATGAAGGCATCTTATCAATTTTTCATATTATTATGTAGTGTGAGAACTCTGCAAGTTTACAAATTATTAACAAGTAATATAATAGTGATTAGAGTGTCGATCTCACAAGAAAGACTTGACAATTACCAAAATTATAAATTACATTATTATTTAGAAAGTCGATTAAGATTTGAGAATAAGTAAACTAAAATAGTTATGAGAAAACTTAAAAGACTAGTACAATTGTCACATCTCCCTCTTTAGGGAATGCGGCAGTCCTAGGGTATAGGTAAGCGTAAGGCCCCCTAAACCCGTAGAACCCAAAATATGCATTTTTACAGAAATTTCATCATAACTTCCTCGAATATTCATACTTAAACCCAGGACTTATGTCTCTCTCTTCTATTATATCAATTACACAACTTGCAGAATAAATGACACTTCTATTTATCCATCCTTATTCCTCGAATCCACCACAATTCAAATAACATTCATAACACTTCACTATTCATCAAATCATAATCATATATCATATATCATAATGTATTTTTTACACTTAGTTAGAACTATTTATAATTTACATATAATATATTACCGATACTAATATCTTTAACCATGGAGCACTAATTAAACATAAACCATAGAAAGGAATATACGTAAACTATCGGGGTTCCCAGCATCGAAGAAGAATGTGATTGGCACCGTAGCTATCGACTGAAACCTGAAAAATTATAAACCACTAAAATGTGAGATTTTACTCAGTGAATAACATATAAACACCTCCTTGGTGAGGTTAAAAAAATTTGGAAAGAACAAATGGTCGTCAATACGTGAATAATATGAATAGTAATGAATATGTCTCAAAAACAGATAAATAATTAAGGATATAGCCATTGGAATTTAGTAAGGGTAATGTCATGACCCATTTTCGGATCGTGACGATCCTAGGATGCGGAAGATGCCAGAGGCGACTGGTACCCGTAGAACCCATCATCACATCTATCAATCACATCCTATGCATATCTATCTATAACCACATATCACATAAATACTATTCATTCTGTTACTCTGTCATTCATTCTGTTACTTTTTGTAAATACCATCATCATATACACATTCACATATATTCTCTAAAATATGTCATACACATATATACACAATATGTCTATACCATTATACAATACCCATAGAGCATCTAACACATATAAAAGATACAGTGTTCAAATTAATTACACTGTCTATATAATACTGCAGAATTCCTCTGATGAACAAAAGTCAGGAATCTGCTACTACTTTGTACTTGGAAAGGAAAACAATGAGAGGGTGAGTAATGATTACTCAGTAAATTTAACATGCATCGATCAATAACAATGGCTCGAATATCAATAATAATAGGCAGATATTCAATGAATAATAATCTGCTCCTCAATATCAGAATACAGTATATGACTTTAGAATCAATAAATAGTACAATAGATTTGTAATCAAGATCAATATATATATCACATGGATAAGATGGATAAGACAAATATAGGGCCAGAAACACATAGTCAATCTCATATCAGTATACATAAGATTGATCAGGTCTTATGGCCAGGACCAAATAGCCCTTCCCAGCTAGGGCATCAGTAAACAATGTGCACATTGCCAACAGTATGTACCCACTATCCTGTCAGAGAGGTAGCTCTGTCAAATCTCATCGGAATCAATAAGAACATGTAACAAATCAATAGATATCAATATACAATATCAATCTCATCAAGTAGCAGTAACTCGCGAATTTAATCAAACGAGACTACGATATAGCAATGGATACTCGATATAGGAAGCAATTAACAATGATATTACGATTAGCAATTAACATTGGATTGAATCAAAAGTTGGACAAATCAAGTCAAGAAGTTGGCTCAATTGGCATGCCAATATCACTGGCGACGATGGCATTCAAATGGTAGGCCTATGGATGAAATCAATGGTAAGCCTATGAATTTGAACTAGGCATTTCATCGAACACTTGGTGGGTAATATTCAATAGATATTTTGGCAAGGTTTTGGTGCAACATTGAAATTGCCCCAATATCAAACAACAAGTACACAATGTAGGTTATTTAATAGGTATTTGGTTTCCAACAATAAACAGCATATAAAGGATTAAATAGGCATTGGAAACCAAAGGAAAAACAAGGCAAAACATAGGCAAAAATGCCTTCATTACATTTGGCCAAAGCATGGATTTCAAGGATAGTTTCCATAATTCAATTTAACACATTTGGCATGACAAATGATGCATATTAAACTCACATAGTACTTCAAATCACTTGAATTGCACACTTTGCCACCAAAATCTTCAAAGTAGACAAAAATAACAACTTTCCAATTCTTTGATCTCTACATCAATTCAATCATATATAAACCATCTATTAGTCTCCAATTAACATATTCTAACCTCAATTAACATATACTAATACAAAATCAAAGATTCATTCTTCACAACCTTGAGTTAGGATTTCCAAATTATGGAAAACCTATCAAATACATCAATTGGTACAATTAAGCACTAAACTCACTCTAATTGACTTCTAAAACATATGAATCAATCATTAAACTAAGAAAATCACATCTTTACCTTGTGATGGAGAAGTGGCCGAAATCTACAAGGCTTTGTATCTTCAAATTTCTTGATTTTCCAAGCTATCCAAGGATGGAAAATAATGAAGCAATGGTTTGATTCAAGTTTTCTACAAGTTTTCTCTTTGATTTTTCAAGAAAAATGGATAGAGAATAAGTGATGGAGCTCACGGCCAAACATGGAGGAAGAAGAAGAAATGGCCAAAAATTTATTAAGGTATGCTTATATATTAAGTCAAACTTGGCAAATTCCATTTTGGTCTTTAAACTTTTCATTAATCACACTTTGGCCACATTTCCTTCTGTAATTTATTCTGACAATTATGTTGAGAATTGGATTCTAAAGTGGGAATTCAAATACCTTATTTTTATTTATACTTTATTATAAAAATAGTTTCAAAGTCATTTTGAAACTCAGACAGACGATTTTCCACTATTCTTTCTAAGTTTCACTTATTTACGATTTTGCCATCACTTACTTTTTCAGTGTTCCTAAACATTTTTCACCTCTTTCTTTTACCATAATTACACATATATTTATGTGATTCTTTACCCCCTGGTCTGACTCAGAAATTCTTTAATCAACTGGACTGCTATTTCCCGGGCAGTGTTATTAACACCGACGTTTTTCGAAAAAGTAACTCATATGCATTCTTACTGTGTCTCAAAAATTATCTTTCATTATTTCAGCATTTTCAGTCCAATAACTAGACATATTACTATTCAATCATAGTAGCATTTTTTAGGGTATTACAGGTAATATGTAAGTAAAAAGGGTACTCAATGAAACAATAGAGCATAAAAGAAATTAATCATATAGAACTTGTATCAATCATGTAAGTTGAGTCAAATGCTCCAATAACATCATAGTGAGTCAAATGCTCCAATAACATCATAGTGAGTCAAATGCTCCAATAATATCGTAGTGAGCCAAATGCTCCAATAACATTATAATGAGTCGATAGCTCATATATCAATATGTTGAGCCAAATGCTCATATAGCAATAACAGATAGCAAAATACACATAAGTAGACAGAGGCTACATATCCTGATAGCATGTCTCATGAAAGTCATACGGTTGATCAAACCGCATGGCTGGTACCACCCCTCACCAGCTGAGGATCACATGAAACATTGTGCACAATGCCTGGTGTAAGATATACTACTCCATCGAGAGAGTAGTCTGTCATTGATCACATGTAGGGTGCATCATTATCATTACCAATATCAATAATCAATAATAGGTTCTCAGCAATGAAGATCATAGGCAATGAACATGGCATTTGAGAATCAAATATTAAGGTTTGGTTTCACAATAAACTTTCCAAGAAATAATAATAGTCAAATTAGTATAGCAAGTTTCATATTCAATTCAAGAGGTTTAATTGATTCCAATGGCTAATATGGTTACAATGTGATAAAGGTCATTTATAATCATATTGTGATAAAGGTTATTTATCATATAACAATGGTCGGTCAATATTCAAAAATATAATCAAGAAAGTCATATTTCACATATGCCAATATAATGACTTAGTAAGGTTCAATGGATTAATTAGGAAACAATGGATAGCAATAACAATGTCTATGAGACTTATAAGGTAGGATCATGGCATAATCAATGAACTTGAAATATGGATGAACAATGTAGGTTCTATTAAAGAAAGGTATTTATATTTTACTCACCTTGGAAACAAAAAGAACTAAAATAGATTTCCTTCTCTACTCAACATAAACAATAGGGGTGATCACATGGCTCCCCCTCATCTTTATCTTTTCCTTTCCTCTTGGAATCTATAACTCATAAAGGTTTAATTTAGAGTTCCATTTACACTTAACTTTCATAAAATAAACTTGATAAATACATTGTCTTAAAACCCCCTTATTCTTTTATGTTTTCTTTATACTTTATATTTCTGGCAGCTCTAACTTATTTTAATATATTTTGAGTTTTACTAACTCAATTGCTCTAATTCTTCTTTCTAATAAGACTAGACATATAAAAATATAACTTATTCAAAAATTAAGTTATTTTGAGATCTATAAAATTTATAGTGAATTTTCAAACTTCACCCTGCAATTCCGCCAACTATCCTGTAGAACCTATCTGGTAGGCTCCACTGTTTCTAATGCAACTCATTTTATACATGTCCAAAACCCATTCTCTTTTCACAAGATTTTAGATAAGACGTAAAGGAGCAACTTTCATGTTTTGAGGTTGTTCTAATTTAGATATTAAAGTTTTCAAATTTAGAGATTTCAAGACTGTATATTTATGAGTCTAATTCTGAATCCGATTCTGAGTCAGTAGCACTCAAGAACCCATAACTCCTAGTTTTCTTAATATTTTACAAAGATTTTTCAGGGACACTTAGTAAGATATAGAACTACAACTTTTATATTTTGAGCATTTTCATTTGATCACTTTAAGGTTACAGAATGGTTGCTCAAAACTTCTGCTTAGGCTCAGGATTTTTGCTCTTTTCTAAATTTCAAACTTTCTCTACTTCCTTTATGTTTCTTTAACTTCACTTTAACTTCTATTAATTCATTCACTTAAAAATTCCAGCATATTAAACTATTCTCAAAACCCTAATCTAGCTTTCTATTAAATCATTTAGGCAAGTATTCATATTTACTACTTAAACATAAGAAAAAGCTAAGGAAGATGAAGTAGTTACTTTACTTAATTAGCTTTCTTTGTTCTTCTTTGCTCTCTATCACCAAAACTACCACTTCATCTTTATTTTCCCATCACTCAACTTCATAAATCTTCCATTTCTATCACCATATCATGCTGAAATTTCGGCCACCTTATTTGAATGAAAGAAAGAAGTGATTTGCTAACTTAAAAATTGAAAGAACTTTGGAGGAAGCAACAAAGCAAGTTTCGGCCACCAAGGGAGTACTTGGATAGATTTTTTATTCCATTTCTTCTTATATAGAAATAATCCATTTCCTTTAGCCAATAAGAAATTAGTTAATTTAATTACTTCGAAGATAATTGATAGATTTATGACATAAGCATAGTGATGTCATAAATCCATTTTTAACAAATTTATTTTTCTTTTGGTCACAAATTAATCACTTGGTAATTATTTTAATTGAATATAAAAACTTATATATAATTCTTCAATGGTTGGACCCACCATTGTTGACTTTTCTTATGTTTTAATTAAGTTTAATTAAGCTAATTAATCATAATTTAGCTAATTAAGTCATTTATACATTTTCACTTATGTTTAGTTCACTTCCATTTCATTTTTAAGTACTCTAGGTTGATTCAAATGTCTTGAACATATTTTTATTTTAGTTCTTAATCTCTTAGATTGATGTAGGAAAAATAATTTCTCAATTTGGATTTTTCCACAATTTATTAAAAATCTTTGAGTGAGGGGTATTCAAATGAATTTTCTTTGAAAAATTTGATCTGATTTCATTTATTTTTCATCTAATTCTTCTCTTTTCATTGTCTAATAAAATCCTTAGGGTTCTATTTGAGTTTTCTCTAATTGCATTTAGCACATGCTTGCCTTAAAAATTTTAAAAAAAAATTCTACCCGATTTGAGTTTCAAAGCTTGATCTAACAATCGCACTTACATTGCATCTTGGGTTATTACAACAATTTATGGAAAATGACTAGGATTCAAATTTTATCAATTGACTATCTATGATTTCTCTGTATATTCAATGTTAATTTTATCTTATTGAAATTAATAATCAGATTTCTCTAAAGTATATGATGTTTTATTTCAAGACACAAAACATGCATTAATGTTAATCTTATGTATACTCTCGTGATTATAAACAATTAACACAAACCTATTAAATTTTATAGAAATCTTATTAACAAGTGCAAAAATGTGAGTGTTCTTATTTTTAAGTAATACATACCTTAATTTTAATATCTCAATGAACTAATATTATACTTCAACTCTCGTTATTTCACATAATATTTCTAATTCATGCAAACAATATTCAATTATTCATAAGCATTAAGATCTAAGATGAAAAATTAATTTCAATCATTCAAACCCAATCAATTAAATTGTGAGTGGCTTAATAGGTTTCACACTCAATTTTCAGTATGGCTTTGACACTTCTATGATCTAGCCAATAATATTCATTCCGAAAAATTCACGAGTGTTACCCTTATTTCAAAATTAAGGGAATTCAATCCAGAGAATAAATTAATGATCATTACAGCTATACACACTAATGGTTCATAAAATTCACTAATATTACTTACCAGAACATTCAAGCAGAAGTAATGCTCAGTACCATTTTGTAATAAATGTTACCATTTGAAGATCAAATTAGTAAAAACAGTCTAAAGACAAATATCATAATTGTTACCTACAGTTTGCCAACATTATAGATTAAAGTAACGAACATTATTAAAAAGTAACGTGCATTTCTTGTTGTTTTCAAACAAAGCTGCATAGATTTTAGCCATTAAAGATGATGCAGAAGCAAATTTATGTCGTTTTCACTTTAGAACAACCATATTTTTTAACCTAAAGTCAAGACCTATATATGATAGATGATTCTAAGTAAAGACCAACTAATTCTAAGTATTTTCAAATGATCACCAAATTCAAAATCCACTCTTACTCTGTTTTTAGAATATCTTGTGCTATAGCTTATCTTATTTGTGCTTTTTTTACGTGGTTGTGCAAGTATGGTTGAGTTGGTTTTGCACCTTTTCGACCCTTTTTCACTTTCAACTTCATTCAACTAACTTATGAACTTTCCAATTACTTGAAAACAAAGTAAGAACTTCCAAGAATCCTTAAAAGCACATATCAAACTATCAAAGTATAAATTTAAATAAAAATAAAGAGAAATAAAACTTAAATTAAATTATAGATGGACAAATTTTAACAAATACTTTAATATTTGAAACATATTTCAAGCTCATCATTGTGCTTTTTTAGGTTTCAATTAAAATTTATATAGATTAATATATTAATATTTTATTATTATTATCACACTTCTAAACCACCGGTGCGACGGTCCTAGGGCAAAGGTAGGCATAAGGCCATCGTACACCCGTATAACTCTTAGCTAACCTGTATCAAATATACAACACATACTAACATCATGTCAAACATTCATATTTTATATATTCATCTCATCAATCTGATATGACATTTCCTCTTGTTCCTTACCGATCAAAAGATAATTCTAACATCAATATGGAACAAGGGAAAATCTACAATGCCATTCATAGCAACAAAAGAATAAGCAACATCAAACACATCTACGAAACTTCTAAGAGTATACTTCTCATAGACATAAATACATATATATAATTCAACAATTATCCAAAAATATTATATAAAAGAGTCTTCTTGTGGAGAAGGAAATCAATAAGCTTTGTCTTCAGGATTAACTCTCTCTCGAGCTAAGTTAGAACCTGATATCCACAGAAGAGTAGTGAGCCTTCAATTCAGTAAGATGTGAATAATTACAATGGATAACATATATAGAATACTTAAATAGCAAATCTTGAACATGTACCAAGGTACTAGAAAGAAATCTTAACATATACATTAATATCATAAGTGCTTACAAAGGGTAGCAATATCCAATCATCTCATAATACATATATGAATATCAAATCATGATTCTTTTTAAGAACATAAATGCCTATAAAGAATGGCACTATCAAATAAACATAATATAGAACTGATATCATATCATAATGTTTGGGTAGCCTTGCTACCTTCACGTGACACATATGCTTGCACAAACACATGCTTAGAGCTCGTGATCCTTTGTAGGTGGAACACTAATACTATACCCTATCAGCCAGGTTTTTTCTGTGCACATTGGACCTATGAATTAACTCTCATTGGGAAAAATTTTCTATAATATATGTTACGTGACATATATATCATTTATCTCAACAGTAATTAAAAGTGATCAAGAGATCACAACATATAAATAACATATCATATTATGCATAACAAAGACTTATTAATGAATTTGGTTCAAGGAAAATAACTAAGTCATTATCAATATTCAAAGATTTTATTTAAGGAGGATTTTAATAAATTGAATTCATAAATAACATATACATATATATATAAATATAATATACTTTAGCAAAAATTCTCATATGGAGAATCATACATATGAAACGAAATCTACATTTACCTCTTAGCATCAAAAAAAAGCTTTATAATCAAACTCAACTCTTGCTCAAATCCAAAAGATCCTTAATTCCTTGAGTTCTCTTCTCCTAAATAAAAATTCCCAAAAATCTAAAATTTAGAGTTTTCTCAAAACAATCACATAAAATAATTCTCCGTAAATTCTAACCTCCTTAGAGTCTCTATAAATAAATTCTAGCATTAATTTAACCATCAATAGATGATGAATAATAATTATAGAGAAAATTTACTATTCACATCACTATTCATCCAAAAATCATAAATTCTCATACTATTAAATCTAAACATAATTATTAGCCATTAATGCTCACAAAAGATCACCCACAACTTAAAAATAACTATTCTAGCTAACAAAAAACTTAACTCAAGCTAAAAAGAAAATTTGAGAAAATTACTTTATTTTCTCCTCCAATGAAATTTTAAAAATTTTAGCTTGAATTGATGTTCTTATAGTTTTTAATTTGTGTTTTCTAGTATTAATAAGGCTTAATTGGAGTATTAAAACCTTAGAAATGAAGAAAAATAACTTATGGTTAAGAGAAATAGGAAATGGAAAAGAAGAGAGAAGAAGAAAGGAAGAAAGAAAATGAAGTGGAGAAGCTATTGCAAAAAATAAAAAATAAATCTCGAGTTTACTGTTCACGATACTGTTCACGGTTACTGTTCACGAACATTGTTCACGATTACTATTCACGAGCATTGTTTACATTTACTGTTCACACGTACTGTTCACGATTATTGTTTACGAGCACTATTCACGATTATTAGAAAAATCGCTTTTGAGTCAACCTTGTGCTAACGTCCTTTGGCTATTTCATATATATATATATATATATATATATATATATCTGAAAGATGAGGATTCGATTCTTTAAGTCATCACTAGAGATCGGATACTTCTGAATAAAAGTTTTAATTAATATTTTTTAATATATTAATAGTTCTGAATAAAATTTCAAACAATAATTCCAAACTATAAACCAAAACAAAAACTAATCATATATATAAAAAAGTACTTTTTTTTTTTGTAAGCTGACTTGCTAAATTTCTGTTTCTTGTAAACCAAACACAATTATGAGGGAGAAAAGTTTAAACAAAAAATCTCTCAAGTGAAGATTAAAGATGGTGAGGAAATTACGTATGAAGAAGCCACAGCTGCATTAAGGAGGACCATTCACTTATTTTCAGCATTGCAGGCGAGCGATGGCCATTGGCCTGCAGAAAATGCAGGGCCATTATTCTTCATGCCTCCTTTGGTGATTCCTACTTAACGCATCATATAATTAATAGTCTTATAATATAATAATATTCTTTTATAAATTATGTATTATCATTTTCGTAATTTATTATAATCTAACTGCAATCAATACGTGCATATATGCGTGGCCGCCCTCCTGCCTCTAAAAACAAGCTGAAGCCTCCAATTATTGTTACGCGTGATAGTCCATGCTCTCCGATCCCATGTATTTTAAGGGTTGAAAATATTGTTGTATTAAAAATATAGTAGTTATTGTTATATAGTATTTTTAGAGCTCAAAAATTTTTTGTAAAATTATTTAAAAATTATAATATTATATTATTTATTATAACAAATTTAATGATATAATTTTTGTATTAAATAAAAATTAAATTGATCAAAAAATATATATTAAAAATATATTAAATCTAAATTATTAGATTTTAACGATTTAAATTTAATATATTTATATTATATTTTTTGAATTTATTTTTTTTTTATTCAAAAAATATATTATTAAATTCGTTATAATAAATACTATATTATTATAATTTTTAAAAAAAATATATATAAAATTTTTTTTAATCTCTAAAATATTTATATAATAAGGGGCTATTATATTTTTAGCACAACAATCTCAACTCGTATTTTAATGGTTGATAAAAAAATAAATTGAAGGAATAAAAGTTTTAATGGGTAAAAGTAAAAGAAGAAAAGAGAATATTATAGGTAATAAATAAAATATTTTAGTTAAAATTTAATTTTTATATAGATGAATAATGAAAAAAGGTAAAAAATAAATGACATGACTTTATAATATAATAAAATTAAAATATAATTTTTTAATATAATTTTAAATACACATTAATTTTTTAATATAATATAATAAAATATAATTGTCTCTTAAAAAAAAATAATGGCAGTACCCGATATGATCTAATCTCTAAAAAATCTAATCGCATATATCTCAAAACTAACCCTAAATAAAATAATAATAAACACAATAAAAATTCAGAAGTCAAAATCAAGAAACGCAACCCTGTTAGCCAACCCACATGTCTGCCACACCTGGCGCCATGAGAATGACTTTTTTTTTATTTTTTTTTCATTATTTTATTATTTATTTATTATTGTTACAAGGGCAAATTTGTCTTATATATATATATATATATATTTTAAGTGAGGCTCACGCACCACATGGCGTCAATAATATCTATTACCTATTTAAAAAAAAAAAAACCCTAAAGCAACAAAAATATCTTTTGTTAATTCTATTTAATTATTCTTTTCACTTAAAATAAATGTCATAATATTCTTTTTAATATATTTTAATTTAAATGTTTTATTTTTTAATTTAAATTATATTTTATTTTAATATTCTAATAATATCATTATATATTTAGTTTTATATAGTTAATGTAAACTTAAAAAATATAAATATTTATTTTTTAAAAAAAATAAAGAGATAATTATATTTAATTATAAGAGAGATATTAAAATAATAAATTAGGTGATTATAATAAATGTTAAAATAATCTAAATAATAAAAAATATAAAATAATATGAGTAATATATAACCATATATTCAACTAATTATTATTACAATAAATAATTTTATAATATAATTAATCTTACAATATAATTAGGGTATGTTTGGAGATAAAAAATTAGAATTCTGTTAAAATTGTAATTTTAATGTTTATTTCATATAAAAAATTGAAATTGAAATTGAAATTGAAATTAAATAAAAAATTGGTGACGATGAAAGTGGCGGTGAACTTAGAAGTAGTGATGGATTACAAGCAATGACAGTGTGGGTGGTGATAGATCGCTCGCGATGATTGTTCGGCGAGTCATCGTCGCCTCTGATGATGGTTCGGCAAACCATCATCGCCGACGATGACTGTTTGGCTAGTCACCGTCATCGAAAGTGGCGAAACACCGTCGTTGGAGGACCGCCGGAGGTGACCGATCATCGTTGTTGAAGGTGGAGATGACGATGGTGTTAGAGGTGGCGGTGAGAGAGAAGATTATAATGGTAATTATGGAATTGTAATTCTTATGGGTTGAGAATGAAATTATGGAATTAATTTTTTAGTTATATTACAATTTTATAGAATTGTAGTTAAAATTTCAATTCTAATTCTAAATAACTAGGAATTGAAAATTTCAATTTCAATTCCAATTCTAACTCCAATTTCAGACTTTCCAAACAGATTCTTAAAGTTTTTCAATAAAAAAATTTTAAGTAAGTTCACAAATATTATTTTAAGGACATCATAAATTATTCAATATACTATTTAAAATTCTTTATTAATAATAAAAATATAAAATAAAAGATGTTATTATATGAATAACAAATATTGTATATTATATAAGTAATTATCATGATTAATGTTGAAATTGAAATTAAAGTTAAATTTTTATTTTTTAGGGAAAAGATAATTTTTATTTTATTTTGATAATCATTAATATTATTTTAATAGAAAGATTATCTATATATTTAGTGTGCATTAATGTTTTAAAATTACCTATTTTTTAATCTTTTTACACATATAGTTAATATCGTATTAATATTAATATTTCCTATGATAAATTGAACAAAATATAAGAATTTTTGTCTAAGAAAAAAAAAATTCCTGATTAACTTTGTCTTATAATTCATAATAATTTTATAATTTATGATAATATATTTAGTAAAAAGTGATACAAAAATCTCACACGCTTAATTTTTCTTGTTTAAATATAAATAATGAAAATCGTTTTATAATTTATAATAGTCTCTATTACTACAAAATTCTTACACTTAATTTCTCTAACTTAATTAATGAAAATAATGAAAATCATTATAATATTTATAATAATATTTATTTCAAAATTTTACATTATAAAAAAAAAAAAAAGGTGAATGTGTAGTTAGATACACATACTATAATATATTTTTTCATCAACTTTATTTTTCATGATTAAAAGAATTTTGCCATTTAATAATATATAGATTACTATATAAATAAAGATAATAAATTTCTTAGTTAATAAATTTAATATAAATAAATATTTTTTTATTTATAAATACTTTTATAATAATATTTTAATATTAATAAATTTATAACTATTAATAATATTTTAATTATTAAAAATATAATAGAATTTAAAGCAGGATCCACCTGCAGAGCAGGGAAGTTCCAACTAAGTAGATATTAATATATACCAAACTAATCAGTTACCTGAATTTCAGTTATTGGCTTTGATCTTCTCCTAATTCAACCCTCTCTTGTGCCAAATCCTCCCATTTCCATATTCCACTAACCTCTATTTCTTTTTCCAAAATAAAAAATTCATTTGACTCAAACATTTTGCTAATATATATATATATATATAGCAGAAATTTATTAATTTATTATAATATTATCACTAATTCAAATTCAAGATAATATTAAGATGGTGATAATATTACAAAAAATTAATAAATTTATATTAAGAATTATCAAATTTTAAAATATGAAATATAATGAAAAAAGAGTAAAAGTTAAATAAATTGTTTTTTAGATAATTAAGTATCAAAATCAATAATATTATTAATATTTAATAATTTAACATATAATGTTAATTAAGAAAATAGTTTTTTTTACCATGAAATTTTACCTGTATTATGAGAGCCACTTTTGACTTAAAATTTAATTTTTAATTAATTTTAAAATATTTTTAATAAAAAAGAAAAATAAATTTAAAAATTAAAAATCAATAAATCTCAAATCTCACCAATATAAAATTTCCTATACTTCTTAGAAAATCAAATAATTTCATAAATCTAAAAAATCTCTAATTTAATTATTATATACCACAATAAATTTAAATTTAAATAAGTACTCAGTTAATATAAAAAATAATTAAAGTAAAAAATTTATTTATTTTAAATAATATATCGAATTTAAATATTATAAATAAAAAAAAATATTAAAAAAATTTATCATTTTATAAATTTCTTCCGACTTAAAATTAAATTAATCATATTCAATAAATTTGAATATTAACTATATATTAAGAAAAATAATGAAAGTTACATTTTGATGAGAAGACCCTTCTAAATGAAAGCCATTAGGCTTATTCTCCTCTGGTAAGCTCATCGCACCTTCCTCCTTTTGGCATTGGCCATAAAAATAGACATTCAATGTTATAAAATATAATAAATTAATTATTTATATGTCCTATATATTACATATGATACGTAATAAAAAAAATCTTCTCTCACAACTCCAATTTCAATGATAATTTTAATAAAATTTTCTTAATTTTTACACATTTTTTTTATTTTTTATTTATTTTTTTCGCTTATTAATGAAATTAAAATAGATAAAATTATAAATAATTTATTTTTATACTCGTGAAAATAAATGATTTAATTTCACTCAATATTTGATAAAATTTATATTATTATATTATTAATTTATTTAAATTTTATTATGAGATAATTAATTTTATAAATTCATTCAGATATATAATTTATATCTATATATAAATATATACTAAAATTATTTTCAAAATGCATATTATAAAATAGTTCAAACTAAGCTTCATTCGTTGAAGAAAAAAAAGAAACATGAAAATAACAATAATGGACTAATGGTAAATTGGTAATATTATATTCAATTTGAGTGCATTTGATACATGAGAGAGGATAAATGGAACTAGACAGGACCATATAAGATAGGATTGTATAATTTTCTTGTCTTGTTCCTTCTAATATTTAGTGTCAAATTGATTGGATATGACAAAAGACATAATATAAAATATTAAACATTTATTGTCCCTGATTTAAAATATTTTTATTTAATAAAATATACAATGATATAAAATGATAAAAATAAAATAAAATAATTTATATTAAAATATTAGTCACAATTAATAAATTATATGTTTAATATTAATAATTTGTTATTTTTAATTTTATAATATTATTGAAAATAAAATATTTATTTTGTATTTTTATTTTATTTTTATTTTAAAGTGTAATTTAGTTCATTTAATTTAAATTTTTTTTATTATATTTTATTATATTTTACTATCATTTTATATTACATTATGTTATTTATTTATTTAATATTTATATTATATTATATTATACTATATATTTAAAAATTAATATAAATTTATTTTCATATTTTAAAAATAAATATCATAAATAACTAAGAGTATAATTATAATCCTATAAATTTTTACTTTATTCTAATTCTTATCTAAATGTGTCCATTATCAAAATGTAAAGATATAAATGAGCTGAGTCGAGTTGAGTAGAATGAAGCTATAACTTACTCGAATTTGATTCATTTATTTTTATTTAAAAACATAAATTCGTTACAAATTTTAAATTCACACTCGAATTCGATTTATTTTCTATTTATATTTTTAAGAGATATTATAAATTAATAACATATATAAAAAAATAAATGTGTTATGTTAGTATAATATATAAAATTTTTCACTCTATATAACTTTAAAATAATTTTAGTTCATATTGTAATTCATTAAGTTATAAAATGATTAATTTTTACAATATAATCACCTATTATTTTATATACCTAACATCTTAGTTCATTAATTTGTTTATTTCAATTAAGTACTTTTATGATTGTGAAATTACATTATTTAATTAATTATAATAATTTAAATAATTATATAATTTAATATGTATTTTAGATATCAAATGATATGTTTAGATTTCGAATTAAACTTTCATTAAATGAGATTGTAAGGGCCATCCCTAAATAGGAGCTATTAGTGCTTAAATGTATGTAAGGGCCACCCATCCTATTATATTATTGAAATTATCATGCTTAATTTTTAAAAAAATAATTAGATTGAATTATTATGTAAATTTAATATAAGTTGCGAAAATTATCATATTATTAATTTAAAGTAAAGTCAAATTTGTTAAAAAATATTCTGGCTAATATTGAATATTTATATTAGTTTTTTTTTTTTAATTTTAAACTATCAATAATATTTTCAGACTAATTACTATCAATCGAGATTAACTTATTTTTTCGAATTAATTCAAAAGAGCATCTCATATTTATTCTGTATATTTAAAAATTATTTTTTGGATATTAACTATAAGTATCAAATCTTTATAATAAAAAAATAGATTTTCTTATCAACCAAACTAATCTTTAAAGTTTATATTAATTTACTTTAATTCTAATTATCTCAATTAGAAATTCAAGTTTTATGGAAATATCTTTTATTAAAAGTTTTTAATTAAAAAATTAATTAATTTTTCCATATTCAAAATGTGAAGAAATATATAAAATTGGAGTTAAGGAGGTGAGGACAATCAAAAGCTTTTTCTTGTACCCAAGAAGCTTTACAAGAGATGCCTTAATTGACCAAGTCTTTTTCTATTATTTTCTTCATGTTATTTGATTTCCCAAAGAATCATATACATATACACATATCAATGTCACAAACTCACCAGTGAAATTTCTCTGAAGTTTCTAATTAAGTTTCACTTAATCCAATTCCTCTCATCTAAATCTTGACTTCCCTTCAATCACTGAACAAAGATTATAGAAAGTGTGGACCTTATTTGTGCATGTCTACATTGAACTCCGCTTACATGAGGAATGAGGGTTTTTTTTTTTTATTATTTTTTTTTAATCATGTTAAATTTTCATATAATATATTAAATTTGTCTTTTTCATTTTAATTGAGGATAGATAATTCTTACTAAAAATTATCAATTTACAAATGAGCAAAATATTTTTTGTGTTTTTTTATTTAAATTCTAATCACAAACTAAGAAAAAATCACTAATATATCAATAAAATTAATTTTTAAATTTAAAATAAAAAATGTTTTTTTTTTTAAATTATTCTATATCTGATAATTATATTAAACTCTAACTAAATTTTGACTCAAATTAAATGGATTTATCATAGAATTAAACTTTTTTGATAATTATATTCTCCATTTACAAAACTCAAACTCGAAATCTTACTAAAAAATATTAAATTTTTAATCATTTGAATCAATATGAGTGGGAAAAAATAAAATAATATGTTAGTGTTAATAAAAGTTTTATTATTACTTTTGCACTCTATATAGTCATAAAATATCAAATGATCTGAAAGTAATTTCTTCTTATTCGTAGAAGTTGTTGAATACAAATGTATAGTTTCTCCCTTCAAATTATAAGGAACAAAACCGTGTGTGAAAATAGTTATTATATTAAGAGTCAACTACATATTGGATCATAATTATTATATTATTTATGAACTTTTTCACTGAATTCATACCAATATTTTATATTAACTTCATTTTTCCAATTAATTTAATATTATTTTATTTATCATAATCTCTTTTTAAAAGCTTATATTCTTATAAAAAAAATATTATTTGTTAAATAAAAAAAATTGTGAACTTTGATTTTTTTTTTAAAATATAATGGCTTATAAATTTGTGGACATTGAACCTTATTAATGTTTATCTACAATAATTGACACAACATTAAGCGTTCAAAAATGGAGTAATTCATAATTAGAGTTTAAATAAGACTATATTATTCAGAAGTTGTCTCTAAAAGGTCATAAGCAAGTTTATATATATATTTTAACAAACCCTAAATAACAAAAGATATTAAGCCAGCAGCAAAATAAAATCCAAACAAAAAATTTAAAATTAGCTAAAAAATTAAAAGTGGCCCAAAAATTACTGAAACCATGGATTTTAAACATTGAAACAAAGTCGTACAGACTTGGCAAGATAGAAATATCACAGAGCTCAAAAAAAAAATAATTACTTTTTTATATAAATTGGACTCAATAACTTATCTCAAATAAAAAATTATAATATATTATTCATTATAGATAAAATATCTCTATTTAGAGTTTCATATTATTTTTATGCATTCAAACGTTTCAAAAATTCATTGTTATCATTCTTCATATCAACAATTGTATCAAATGTTATTCTTTATATTTTTGAAATTTTCTTCAATAAGGTAGTTATATATAAATGTGAATGGCTAATAATTTATAATTCATATATTTTATCTTATTTGGTGTTACATTTTATATTTTATGTATCTTTACGTGCAGTCTTTATATATAATATATTATTTTATTTTTTAAATATTTTTATAATGAATATTTTTTTATTAATAATATGATATATATAAAAATATATGAAATAAAAAATAAAATACTAAGTAAAACAGAAAATCAGAATTGCATAGTTTATTAGTCTCAATTTTTTATTAAAAATTACTTCTCTTTTATTAAATATTGTTTCTCTACCTTCGAGATATTATATACTCCCTAATTCCTCGTGTAATAATAAAAATTTTATCTCTCTTACGTTAAAATTTGTTTTAAGAAAAATGAATTAAAAAGTTTAAGTGCATTTAGGATCTTAAATTTTTAACATGCCAAATATAAATTACTTTATATTTAGACTTCACTGTTGTGATTGAATCAAAATATTTTAAAAGCAATTGTAATTTTAGAAAGAAATTACCCTAATATTTATAATTATGATCAAATTTTGATAACTTCGGAAAATATTAAATCGTGTATATATATATATATATATATATATTTTTAATAAATTTTATTTTTATTTGAGATTCAAACTTGAAATTTATCAACTACATATATTAATATCTTTAAATGAAATGCTCGTGAATTAATATCATTTGCATTGAGATTTATGATCAAATCTCCCTTTTTTTAATCAATTTTATTAGAAAAATATGATAGTCCATCCTCAATTCAAAATTTATTTTGAACTCAAAAGTCAACTCAAACGCATATAAGTCTAATCAAAGAATTTATAGTCAAATAATTAAAATTTTAGGCTAATCCAATCCAATAAATTTAATTTTTTTGATTTGTGCAATCTCTTTTAATACAATATAAAAAGTGAGATCTCAAATTTAATTTTTAATTAATATAGTGAAATTTTTATTTTATATTATTTTAAGTCATTTACATACTTACCAGTTATTAATAATTTAACTTTTTATTATTAATTTTTTTCGAATGGATAATTTACTGCTTATTATATTTTTATATATTGAAAAAATAAAATAAAAAATAAAAAATAATTAAAAAATTAGATGAAAAGCCAAGCGAAGCCATATTTGGCCCCCACCTTTAGAAATTGCCCAATGCCCATTCATCTTATTTTCCATTAGAACACCCTCTTCCCCATTCTCACAAATGGGACCCACGTCGGCACAGACACCATGATAATTACATGTCACAAACATTATTAAAATCCCAAATATGTGGTTAAAACCCTATCCACGTGTCTCTCTCTAATTCGTTATCACCTAGATTTCCTCTTCTCTGACTAGATAGATAGAAATCAATTGCTAAGTTTTCACAATGCCCAGCTATACAACTCACTAGCCTCCACTTCCTCTCCTCTCCCCAGTTAGCGTTTTTCTTTGTTTTTTCATATCATGAGAACTGAACTCGATTCTTTAAAGTCCTTAACCGGTGGTTGGACTAGTGTAGCAGCTCGACGCTGCGACACTTGCAAAACGCAGCCAGCAGCTGCGTTTTGCCGTGCTGACTCGGCTTTTCTTTGTTTAAACTGTGATTCCAAAATTCACAGCACCAATAAGCTCGTTTCACGACATGAGCGCGTCTGGATGTGTGAGGTCTGTGAACAAGCACCTGCTGCTGTCACTTGCAAAGCTGACGCTGCTGCTCTTTGTGTCACCTGCGATGCTGATATCCACTCTGCTAATCCTCTTGCTCGCCGTCATGAACGAGTTCCGATTGAACCCTTTTTCGATTCTGCTGAGTGTCTTGTTAAATCTTCACCGTTTAATTTTTTAGTTCCTAATGATCATATCGGTCGCTCCGCTGCTGCCGGATTCCATCAGCAACAAGACGATGATGTGGATGGCGTTTCGTGGCTGTTACCGAATCCTCCAAACATCAATTCAAAATTAGCAGGATTGGAAAATCCTGAAATGAAATCTGGGGATTTGTTTTTCTCTGAAATGGATCCATTTCTTGATATGGATTTTCATCATCAGAACCATCACCATAGCGCAGGCACTGATAGCGTGGTGCCAGTTCAAACTAAACCAATTCCAGTACCAGTTATCAACAATGAAATTTGTTATGATGTAGATTTCTGTAGATCAAAGCTTTCTTCATTCAACTACCCATCTCAGTCACTTAGCCATAGCGTAAGTATCTCTCCTAAACCTACTGAAATTGAAATTTCTTGGCCATAGTTTTTGGTTTTGAATTTTGAATTTGATTTTCTTTCAGGTTTCTTCGTCTTCCCTTGATGTAGGAGTGGTTCCAGATGGAAACTCTATGTCCGACATATCATACCCGTTTGGCCGGAACTTGAATACTAATACCGATCCAAATGGACCCATCTCAGGAACTGCAACAACAAATCAAGCAAATCAGATTTGTGGGATTGATCGTGAAGCTAGAGTATTGAGGTACAGAGAGAAGAGAAAGAACCGGAAATTTGAAAAGACAATACGCTACGCTTCTCGAAAAGCTTATGCTGAAACCAGACCCAGAATCAAAGGCCGGTTCGCCAAACGAACCGAAATTGACTCCGATATGGACCGCCTATATAACTCTCCTTCTTCAGTTGGTTTCATCGCAGATGTCCAATACGGTGTCGTGCCATCGTTTTGATTTAAAAAAAAAGTGATGGGTTTGGTTTAAGGAGGGTAATTAATTAATAACTTATTTATGATAATGATCTTGTACTTCGGCCAAGTATGATTATTTTTTTTTGCAACTAGAAAATAGAATAATCCGAAGGTGTTGTTAGTGTTTTTGTTTACTTCTTGTTGATTAAATTAAGCATGTTAGTTGGTGTAAATTAGTGTCCTTTACTTTGGTGGATTTTGCAAGAAATGAATTGCTCTCAGAACTCAAAAGAACCCATTTAGTTTTTCTTTAAGGGCTCTTAATTGTACCCATTTTCTCTTATTAGTATATATAACCTTTTCTTCTCCTAAAATTACAAATCACAGATCCATTTTTCATTGTATTTTATCATTGTTTTTAGATATATATAACATATTTAAACTATTCTTTTTTTCAAGGCATATTATAGATATTTGTTAAAAAAATATTTGGCTTCTTGCAAGTAATTATTTTTATGTTATACAAATACCATTTTGTACATAAATTTAATGCTATAGCCAAAATGGTAAATATAAAGAGAGTAAAAAGAAAAGTGGGTGATTTTAGTGAGCTCATATGTCTACTGTCTAGTGCCGACAAGGAAAAATAAAATTAGAGATGTTTCACCTCGTATAATTATGTTGTAACAAGTTATTATGAGACATTAGAAAGAAGAAAAGTAATTTTTTTTACCAGAAGATATTCTATCCAACTCAGATATTAATTACAAATATCTATAAATGGCAATACAATGATAAATACATTTTAACAATTTAAATTAAGCAAAATTAAATATAAATAATTTTTTATTACGTGCGATTATCAAACCTGAAAGTTCTTGATCCCGAGATCTCAAAACTAACCATTTAGACTATACATAATTAGTTAACTTATGCAATTATGATATGCTAAATTCATAATAGGGAATGCATAAAATATAAAGATAAATTGAGATAATAAAAAAGAAATTAAAGTCTCGTCTAATTTAATTATTATTAATAATTATTAATAATTAATAACCAATAGTTATTCGGACATCCACGATGAATGTAGTAGAGAGTGTAATCACTCTGCACTATATTAACCCATTACACTCTCATCATTGCGAGAGTATAATGGATATTATCCTTTCATTCACAGTTTATTCATTGTTAATGTTGAATACACTGTAAAAATTGAAAATTTAAGCTGCTTGTGAGCCCTATGCAATGGATAAAAATGTTTAATTTTTTAATTTTTAATTTTTTTTATTAGATAATGTTACAAAAGCACTGTGCAAATGCAACGGTTACTTTTATTAACGATGTAATTTTTTAAACTTTTTATTTTTTTCAAAATTCACTAAATAAATATTAACTAATTTACCTTACTTTTGTATTTCATTCTTTCTATCTTCTCAATCTCTCAAAATTCACCAAAAAAAATTCTATATTTTCTCTCATTTCGCACAAAAAAAAAAACTTTATATATATATATATATATATATATATATATATATATATATATATATATATATATATATATGTGAAAAAATAAAAATAATGAAAAATTTAGTTAAACAAAAAAATAGACACAAAATAAAAAAAAACTATATTTACT